>JAATLQ010026868.1:0-37366 GCA_013421005.1 Heliconius erato x Heliconius himera
CTCTCCGGACTCTGCCGGCTCTCCGGACTCTGCCGGCTCTCCGGACTCTGCCGGCTCTCCGGACTCTGCCGGCTCTCTACCAAATATGAAATAAATAAACATTTTTCTTTTAAATATGACTATTCTTGCAAGCTCAATCAAATTAATTCCAAAAGACTTAAAATTACAATTATTTAGTGCACAACAGCGTGGATAACCAAACTAAAAAAATATTCATTTTGAGGGTTCTGTACCTCAAAAGAAAAAAAACAGAATCCTTATAGGATCACTTTGTTGTCCGTCTGTCCGTTTTTAATTGTCATTATAAATGCATAACGCAGGCCATACACAGCTGTATCGACTCATGTTTCATTTATCCCTTACACACGGCATTATCCCTCCATTCCCTAAACCAAAAAACTCTCTCTGTATCTGGTCTAGGGCAGGTACACAGTCCTAGGGCCAAAGGGCGCACCCATATTGATGGTTGCCGCTCGAGACCACGGCCAGATGGCCTTGATGCCGTTCCCCAGCGCCAGAAGAAAGGAGCTGGACTAGAGAATGCTTCAATGCTAGCTCTTTAGTAAAGTAGGTTTAGAAACAATTGCATATATTTTGGAGCTCTTTAAATAATCATCAATCTTTCGTTTAAATATTTTTACATAAAAGAATAATAGGTAGACTACCTATTACGTTGTTTATGATTTTTACCATTTAAGTATTCTGTTGTTTGTGTCGTTTGTTTAAGAAACGCAATTCAGTATATTAAATAAATAATTCAGTAGTTTAAGCAGGCGAAGCCGCGAGTGGGTCGCTAGTAACTTAATAAATTTAAAATTATATATGTATATGCAGATCTTTCACTGTCTCATCAATGCAGACCGAAAAACATATCCAAAAATATAAAATCACCGTTAATACCTACTGTTACCGTCAGCAATATTCTATTTCGTTTCTTTCGTCTTTACTAAATCCTACTACATTGATATTCTTTACAATAATCATTTTCTTTTCTTATTGAGATAAGTATAGCAAGAAACAAACTTTTCTAAAATAAAGTTTATATAGTGCGGCGTTGAATTCTGCCACTCAACACGCAATGCCTCCAGAATTCGGCAGAAAGTGGGGAACGGAGTGTCTTAACACTAGGTTCCCTCTGCCTACCCTGCTGTGTGTGGGATACAGCGTGAAGCTAATTTATTTATTTTTTTAAGTTTATATAAAGCCTCGGTATTCAAATATTCTTCTATTACACAATAATATACGAAGAAATGGATAAGAATAATATACGAAATACGATAATTGAATTAGTTACACTAATTAAATGTTTCTTGTTCGAGTGCAGAATGCCGATATATATATTTTTTAAATAATGCAGAAAACATTTATTAAAATAATAAAATAAATATTACACTCCCTAAGATATGTTTGACAATGTACATTTTTGTATAGAATGGCATGCACGTTGCAATGACGAGGTAATTAAATATTTCATATTTTCTTATCCTCTGGTAACGAGGCAAAGCGGCGTTGAGTTCAACCACATAGCACCCAATGCCTCCAGAATTCGGCGGACAGTGATGAATGAAAATATTTTAATGGAAACAAATGGTCTTAACGCTATCACGTTTTTAATCAAACGCTGACCCACTACGCCGTAATGATTTGGACCACAACATATCTCATTAGTAAAACTATGAATCCGCGAAAATTGCATACAACCAACATTTTCACAGCTGGATCATTTAAGCTATATCATTTATTATTAATTTAACGTTATACTAAAAGAAAACAATTTTTCGCAAGCACCATAAAACTGGTAAATCATACGCTTGGTCAAGATTATAACAAAAAAATATATACACTACACACTATGCTTCATATTTTCTCATCTAGTCGACAAAGTAAGGGTCAAATGTGTTTTGAAAGGACGTCGACATTTTTCTTAATAGTATTTTAGGCCACGATACCTAAATATTTTATATTACAAGTAATAATAGGCTCGATTGTAGCACATTTTCAGTAAGAATTGTATACTGTTATATTTTATACATATTATTATTTTATGTTACATTTATATATGAAATATACAAATGCTTATTTTAAGTGTATTTAAGAAAAAACCGCTTGGCCGGTTTTTTTTTCTTTCTGTTGTATGAAATGAATTAAAATAAAAGTTTGTAATTTTTTTTTTTCTATGTCTATAAATTTTTACTTTTCTGGTTGTTTCCTTTATTTGTATTGTAAGATTCGTCCTAAATTCCATAACTGGAGGTTTACGAGAAATACGTTTTGATTACGCGGCGAATTATATACAAAATGATGATGAACAATACAAAAATACTCATATTTTTTGACTGAATTTTATTAGAAGCTTAATTTCTATGCTCCAAGAAACTGTAAACCAGAATATTTGATATTAATTTCACCATACATCAACGCGATCTCAAGTTAAAAAGTCTTGAAAGACGCAAAGACGGACCACAAAGTGATCCTTTAAGAGTTCCGTTTTTTTTGCTTTTGAATTACAGAACCCATTTTTTTTTTCAGTTTGGTTATCTGTACTGCTATGCACTAAATAAAACGTAATTTTGAGATAAATCCTTTCAAAAGAAACCAGTTTCAGTGTAGGTTTAGTGAATTTTCGAGTAAATACTTTTTTAAAACTTTGCATCGCCACGGAACTCTTTTAATCAATAAAAATAGTATTGGGAAATTTTCAGACTAGAAAGATTATTTCATTCATTCATTCATGTTTATTTCATCACACGTTACCTATATTTCTGTCCTTGTTACATGTATAAGTAATGTTAATATTTGTGAAAAATCACATCTCTCTTCTTTGATATCAACAACAGCAACAGAAAAAAAACTAAAATCCCTTAATAAACATGTCTACAAGAATAATAAAAAGTTTGACAAAAAGTTGATGTTAACACCGACATAAACATACTTATGTATATAAGTTCTATGAAGGGAATAATGATGAAACGAAGCATATGAATGTTGTTCATTGGAACTTCGCCAACTTAAATATCAATATGGTAAAGCTGTTCAATTTTACGGTGAGGCCGTCGGTGCGTGGCGGCACAGTATCTAACTGTAGACTACGACGACGACGATTGTGGGTTTGATTCTCAATCAGGAATATGATTCACTTTTTTTATTTTGTCAGCGAACTCATCTAGTAATAATAAGTTGAAACATAAAAAAATGGACAAAAACTATAAAAAAAGGAAAAAAATAAGATATAAAGTCGGGGCAAAAGTATTTTCGTATTGTTCATACAAAGGAAAATATATTTTTTTAGATATATTTTTTTATTTATTTTTAATATGTATGTGCTGTTTTGATCAATAACTTGTTGCCATCTTATGGGTGTGCCAAGATCCCATCAATCCCATCCCACCGATCCCAGGCAAGATCTCTTAATTTTTGCTGCGTGGCCATAGATGAGTGTGGTCTGGCGTTGTCATGGTGGAACACCACGCCCTTCCTATTCACCAGCTCCGGACGGTTTTTCTCAATAGCTTTTTTAACCTCATCAGTTGCTGACAATAGAGGTCAGAATCGATAGATTTACTCGGTGGCAAAAACGCATAGTGGATTGGAAACGATTCGTTTCCAATCCCATCATACACGTAGCATGACTTTGTTCCGAGTCAGGCCGGGCTTTGCCACGGTCTGTGAGGCTTGTCCATGCTTCGACCTTTATCTTTTTCGCATATTGTTATCGTAAGTCACCCATTCTCCATCACCCGTAATCAACTGTTTAAAAAATGGTTGAGAATTGCAACGTTTCAACAAAGAATCGCAAATGGAAACACGTTGCATTAGGTTTCTCTCAGTGAGATCATGTGGTAACCAAATGTAATGTTTTTGTACCCAGACTTTCGTAAATGAAAAATATTTCATGATCAACATCGAGTTCTTCAGTAATGTCGTTGCTACTAATATGTCGATCTAGCTTCACTTTATCAAAGATGATTTTAGCTGATTTTATCTGTGACAGGGCGTCCAGGCATCATCCAGAGCGAACCCTTCTTTCACACTAAAATTTCCAGACTTGAAACGCTTGAACCACAATTGATAAGAGATTCTATTTCCTTCAGAACCCTTAATAAAGGTGAGACTCATAAATATCTTAGAATGTCTGAAGAATTGGGCATTGATGAATAGAACATAAAGCAATTGGTGAAGGAGTGTTTCTTTGTTCGCCTGAAAAAAGTGCTTGGCAGCCTGGTGGCAACAAGGTGCGTGTTTTTAACGATTGGATTGTGCCGCTTCTAGTCTATACTTTTGGCATTGTAGGATGAACACAGATTGAGTTAGACTCTGTAGATCGCCAAATATATAAATTGTTGACGACATACCGAATGCCAATTGTCCGCGTTTGTGTGTAATGAGACTGTATATCCCACGTAAGTGTGGAGGTCGAGGCTTTTTGATTGTCAAGAACCTCCATAACCACGAGGTTTGCATTCTTAGAGAATTATTTTTCACGATTGACGTGAATATGCATAACGCTGTAATAACAGTTCATAAAGGCCTTTCTCCTCTTGCCTTTGGCAAAGATAACTAGCGTAGGCTTATTGTTCTACTTCCGATCGCACGGCTGTATTGAAGAGCAAGGAGGTACATGGTAGATTCCATAGAGTCCTAGTGAACCCGGACGTAGATACTGCTTCCTCCTTATCTCGGTTACAGTTCGGGGATCTTTTCGAGGTTTTTTCTGTGCAATTATGGGCGAAGTTATCAAGATACGGAACTACCAGAGACATATGAAAGATGGCACTAACGACATCTGAAGGGCATGTCATCGATCTGGGCAGTCCCTCAGGCATATTGTCTCTGGTTGTTCTCATCTTGCTAACGGTGAATATTTGCATAGACACAATCAAGTACTTATTTAGAAAACGTATAAAAATTTGAACGGACGAACGGGGACTCGAACCCCGGAAACTCTCGGAAACCGACCAGGCGCTCTGACCACTAAGCTATACGTTCTCGCTACATCGATTTTTATACGCTTGTTTATGAGGTTAGCATCTCTGTAGAGAGATTTTTGCAAATTCCCGCAACACAAAGTTAATTAATAAGAACTATCGTCTGGCAAGAGCAAATGCTATTTATTAAATATTTATCTTTCCTAAGTGTGGAATAACACTCTAAAAAAGTTAAATAATTGATAATTAACAACTAACGATACAAAAAGTAATTCTAATAACTAAAAAAACAATTAAAAAATATCTAATAATCTCCAAACGGCTGAATAATATCTTCTTAAGTCTTGGTTATATACACTCTTGATTAAATGACCTTTCGAATGGGGACCGTATGGGGACTACATTACTAAAGACAGACAATACAGAAACACATTTACACAGACACGTCAAACTTACAACACCCCTTTGGTCTCATTGGAGGATTCAAAAATATATACCAAGCAGGAACATGACTAATTATGATGAAGTTTTACTTCATTAGAGGTTGTCGTTGCGTAATGGCACAAGCAAGTTATTGTAGACACGACAATTGAAAATTCGACTTCCACTTGGAGAAATTAAATTTTAATTTTATTTATTCACTCTTGTAACACGGCAAAGCGTTGAGTTCCGCCACTAAACATGTATTGCCTCGAGTGCGAAAAAGTTACTTTTTATTCTTCAAATAATCATCAATGTTATTTCTCTGTTTAATTATTTTAATATTTGCGATCGTTACCAAACGATGTATAGTAGTAAAAGTAAAAAGTAAGCTTTTATCTAGAAAAACTATTTCCAACTAATCTTGTATAAATTTAGTAAATTCTATTTTAAGCTACTATTATAAATTTTCTAAGGGAAATAATTTTTAAATATGGCTTAACCTTAATACCTCTTAAAGTAATCTTTATATATTTTTTTGCGCTCAAATAGTAGTAGTATATACAGAATAGTATATAGAGTATAGTATATGCAGTATAGTATATGTAGTATAGTATTTACAGTATAAGCTCAGTTCAAATCATTTGTCGCATAGAAAACTAGGCTAGGCTAAGCTTAAATCACTCCGTTCTACTAAGTGGAAATTCCTTAACGCTGTTCAACTCTAACGTACTAGATCAAAATGAAGGAAAATTATTTGCATTTGTGGAAAGTACTTTTATGGAAATCGAACCTATAACCGTCAAGTGCACAATTACTGATTTACAGTAGTGAGAGTAAATTCACAACTTTCAAGAGGAAAGTTATAATAGCTTCCTGAATTTTCAATGAATACTGTTTATATTCGTCTAATAAGTTTAAGTAGATTAAAGGAATTTCATATTCATTTTAATGTAAACTATTAGATAATTCTTAACCGAAGAAAATAAATCAAAGGAGATTTTTTATTTGTCATGCTTATAAATTTTATATTTAAACATGCATAATTATTTCTGAATCAATTTTGATAATTCGGTGTTTATATGTTAATGTATAAAAATCTATTTATGGAGGAAGGATAGAATGCGAGACCAGAGATGATGGAACGATATGGAAACAAGTGAATGAAGTGGTATAGTTGGGACATATGTTTAGTCTCAGATGCATTGATGAGACACCGAAACATCAGTTGTCCGTACACAATGCAGTGCTGGTACCGCTGTTACAAGGCAGCAAAATCGGAGAAGAATGAAGGAAACGTATTTGCTGTGGAGATGCAATCTTTTCGTAGAATATGCGAAGTAAACTTAGCTGACCAAATCCGTAATTAAGCAATGACAGCTAGCGAGAATGTCGCGGTGAGAATGAAGAAGAACATGCTTATGAGGTTGGGTCGAAAAAATAAATGATGAAAGAATGGCAAAAACAAATTATAAAAGAAGAGTGTGTGGTAAGAGAGAGAACGACAAATCTTGGTTGACTTTCAAAAATACATTATTTATAATACTGGAGTGAAGTGTGAATTTGGTGTGAATTGAGAGCTAACTATTATCGACGAAATATTATCAGGCAACCTATGAAATAAAATTGGTTCCAATTTATTCATCTCAAAGTTGAAGAACTTATAATTAGGAAATTGGCCACCTGTTTCAAAATTAATATAAAAATAATTTTCAGTTTTACATTGGAATGTTGCAGTTAAGCATATTTTTTTTGTACGGTATATTAATAATATTAATACGGTTTTTCATACTACGTGACATTGCTGAAGAATCTGCCCAACTGGTTCGAAATGCCATAATTATCAAACTAAATTGAATTTGTATGATATTTCCGTTAAAAGAAAAAATCGTGATACTTTGAAGATATTTTTAATTTTGTACAGTATCATATAAATTATATTTATATTTCATAAAAAGAACTAATAATAATAGTGGTACAAGCGTGCGACTGTAAACGCGACAGATTGTGGGTTCGATTCCCACTCAAGGAAATGCAATTACTCCAGAATTAGGCGGAAGGTGTGGAACAAAAATATCTTAACGGGAAAAAAGTGTCTTAATAGGTTCCCAGGTTCTAGTTATCTATTATGCTATGCCTGTATTTTACTTTATCTATTCAAAAGTACGGCAATAGAAATGGTCAAAAATCTTGTAGGAAGTAATTTTATGAATCATCAAAATCAAATCAGCTTCATCAGCTGTATCCCGCACACAGCAGGGTAGGCAGAGGGAACATAGTGTTAAGACACTCCGTTCTCCACTTTCCACCAAGTTCTGGAGCCATGGCGTGTTAAGTGGGGAACTCAACACCGCATTTGGCCTCTACACCAGAGTGAAGAAACGAAAATATAAATGTAAACAAATATTTCGTTTCCTCGAGTGGGGATCGAACCCACAATCCGTCGATTTTACAGTCACACTTTGTGCCAATGCGCCACGACTGGCCTCTAAATATAAATAATTAATATTAAATTAAATAATTCATATGAGCCAGACTGGATTTAGATTATTACATATAATTGCTTACGGATCATCTCATATGAACCGACCGAGTCAATTATATTTGACCTAATTTTCAAAGGACGTATAGGACGTACGGAGAAAGGATATCATCTGTTATAACCTTGCCTAAATTACTTTCCTAATCAAATATATAGTTTTTTGACGAAATATCTGGATTATCTGAATATTATATTAGAAATGTTTTATTAAGCTTAAGTTAGAGATCAGAATATTTTTCAAAGTGGAGTTATCATACATACGTATAAATTACTAATTTCCTATACATCATTACAGCACACAGACGAATGAGAACGGTGACAATTTTCTCGTGAACCTGTCGTTCGCAGACTTGATGATGACGGTATCTGACTTGAATGAGCCATAAATAGTAGGGTTTAGGTTATCGGCATTTCGGTTGTTAATTATTATTTATTGGCAGTACTTATATATCGTATAATACATATATGAAATTGAAGGTAATTTTTAATTATTTGTGTTTTAGCTTCACCGTGATGCAGTTAAGATTTATCTGTCTATACACTGATTGTGAGTTTAATCCTTATTCAAATAAATGTTTAGTTTTTTCGTTCTGCGTAGGTAATTCAAAAAGTATATCCATATTTCATAGGCAAAAAAAGGCAAATTTAAAAGCCTATCCTATATAATATTTTTAGGAGACTATCGTTACATTCATAAAATATTAAATGTAAACAATAATAAGAGAAAATTTCAGGTATTTTTTGACAGTCGTATAATATAAATTAAATACGACTTCTCTCGCTCTCAACTTGCTAACTTTAAATATGGATAAGAATTCGTACATCGTAAATTTTGAAGAAGGTCAAAAGTTAGTACTTTTTAAGCCTCATTTAAAGTTTCAATTAAAAGTATTATAGCTTCACGCTGGATCTACACACAGCAGAATAGGCAGAGGCACTTTCAGAGTCATTGCATATTTAGTTACAAAAAAAATCAGAAACAGTTTGTTTCTGATTTCTTCTTTTTTTTATACATGTTTTTCTTTTTTTTATACATGTAACTTATTAAGCTACTAACACATGGTCCATAATTTTTATTAGGTCACATATATTTTTTCATTAATAATAAAATATTTCTTTAGAAATGACTTAAATTGGATTTGTGTAACTATATGGACAAAATTTTTATATTAATATATTTATTATATCCATAAAAAGCCAGCTTATGTTTTATGTTGCCAATTTGACTTTAAAATTAACTATACACACTTTACTCTTCGCCTATAATTAATTATACATTATACTTTTTTGTTCAGCTTTACACTTTATGCCGCATATAGTAAGATAAGCCATTCAGTTTCCCATTTCCCCCTGAATTTTGGAGGCATTGAGTATTGAGACGCGATTCCAAAGCGAAAAAATATAAATATGAAATATTTAATTTCTACTGGCGATCGAACCTATAATCAATCGCGTCTATAGTAACACACTTGTGTCTGTGCAACTGGTCTCATGTTTTGTTATTACAAATAATATTAGATCATATAAGCACCTGGCAAGCACTGTAAAACCAAAAATTTCACTGAAATATAATAGAATCCTAAAAAAATTCTACGAAAACTCCACCGCAAAAGTAATGCTAGAGAAAGCAGGCGCACAAATTAAGATTGAGCGAGGAGTGTGACAAGGTGACCCTCTGTCATCTAAGCTCTTCTTAGCAGTGCTTGGAGACATTTTTATAAAAGTAAATTGGGTAATTATGGTATCAGTATCAAATCTCAGATGTGCTATCTTGTATAGCACATCTGAGATTTGAAGGTGACCTAATTATATTGTCTCACGCTAAGGAAGAACTTTAACTCAGTGAGTTGAATATTGAAAGCAGGAAAGTGGATCTGTCGATAAATTTAGAGAAGACTAAAGATATGACAGATTATGAACAAAGTCTAATTACTTTTAATAACCATCCTATATAATATCTAGGAGAATATACTAATTTAGGGAAAGTTATTGCTATAGGCTTTGCCGAATTGGGGCAAACACATGTCGATGTCGATAACTTTCAAAAATAAGTAAATAAATTATATATCTTAACAACATTCATATACTCGTATCTATATCTTTATTATTATAACTGTATCTCAAAAACTCTAAGACACTGAAAAAAGGCTTTATTATTTTGATTCGATTCTGGTTGTGAGTTCGATCCCCACTCGAAGAAATGAAATATTTATTTAAATTTATATTTGTCTATTATATTTATATGTGTTATTATATGTGGAAATAAAGCACGGCGTTGAGTTCCGCATTCAGCACGGAATGCCTCCAGAATTCGGCGAAAAAAGTGCCAAAATTGGGCGATGGCGGGCGGTGAGTGACTTAACATTAGGTTTAGTCTGTCTACTCTGCTATATGCGGAATACAGAAAAAGATATTAAGTTTAGATTGAATAGGTATAAGGAAAAAAAAACTTTTATTTGAAACGTTTTAGATCGTCTTCTTAACATCATAAAATAAAAATATTCATCTTAAGAATAAAACTATGACTTGGCCATGTTTTATATAATACGATTCACTTTGATCTTCAAGGCAAGCACAGATAGAATTGTAAATAAATTTAATTTTGTATTCATTTTTCATTTTATGCTGTGAAATGAAAAATGTTATCCAAATAAATATATTATGCGTTAAAAATCACTTCTTCATATATATTTTTTGTTTGTAAATTTAATATCAATTCATTCTCACATCATAATATACATTTCATATTTTTTAAACATTTTTAAAGTGTTATTCCACACTTAGGAAAGAAAAATACTTATTTAGAAATCGTATAAAAATTTCGAAAGCATTCAAAATTTTTATACATTTTCTAAATAAGTATACATTTAATATTTTTTTCTACCTTCATGGTTTTCTCTCATATAGCAATTAACGTTCCCCACTTTCTGACCAACTCTCAAATTATCCTATCAACGCCGCAACGTTCTTTATTTTAGTAACACAAAATGAAAATAGTTTAAATACCTATAATAATTAAACCCTTAGTGAGAATCCAACCCATAATCATTATTTTTACAATCATACGAAATTTCCGTGAAGTCAGAATGGGCTTTTAAATAAAAGCGTTTTCCGATCTTAATACGATACATTATTTATGAAAAAAATATAACTATTTATTATAATAATATAAAAACTATATTTAATAATTATCCACAATTAGTAAAGAAATTAATTTCTTTTATAATTTTAGCGATAAAATATAAGTCAGAAGGAGTTACTGGCAATTTGCAATTTAAAATAAAAAAAAGAGAAAATAGCGGGATCGTCGTGTAAAAATTCTAGATATATAAAATTTTAACATATAATTAATTCAATTCAGTAAATATTTATTATTAAAGTATAGCATTAAAAAACGTAAATGATTGAGAGTATACTATTTAGAAAACGTACAAAAATTTGAACGTAGCGGGACTCGAACCCGCGCCTCCTGGAAACCGACCAGGCGCTCTGGCCACTAAGCCATACGTTCTCATCAAGCTACGTTGAAATTTTTATACGCTTGTTACAACTTATTTATGTTGTTAGTATCTCTGTAGGGAGATTTTTACAATTTTTTTTAAACATTTTTAAAGTGTTATCCCACACTTATGAAAGAAAAATACTTATTTAGAAAACGTATAAAAATTTGAACGCAGCGGGACTCGAACCCTCGCCTCTTGGAAACCGACCAGGTGCTCTGACCACTAAGCCATGCGTTCTCGCCAAGCTACGTCGAAATTTTTATACGCTTGCTACAACTTATTTATGTTGTTAGCATCTCTGTAGGGAGATTTTTACAAATTTTCGCTACTCAAAGATAATTACTAAGAATTATCGTTTTGCAAGAGAGAAACTATTTTTAAACATTTTTAAACATTAAAAAAATATTATCTTTGGGTAGCTGAAATTTGTAAAAATCTCCCTAAATTACTAAGAATTATCGTTTGGCAAGAGAAAACATGAAGTATGAAAAACTGCAATATATATAATTAAACTAAGCGAAGACCGCACTTTCTTAATTTTTTTTTCTACTTGCTGTGCGGCTGTGTATGTACATAAAGTATGTTTTTATTAAAGGTGGTTTTTTATACTTCATTTATTTATTATATGTAAAATAAAATCAAAATCAGCTTCACGCTGTATCCCGCACACAGCAGGGTAGGCAGAGGGAACCTAGTGTTAAGACACTCTGTTCCCCACTTTCTGCCGAATTCTGGAGGCATTGCGTGTTGAGTGGCAGAACTCAACGCCGCGCTTAACCTCGACACCAGAGCGAAGAAATGGAAATATAAATTTAAGTAAATATTTCATCTCCTCGAGTGGGGATCGACCCCACAACCAGTCGTATTTACATTCACACCTCGTGCCGCTGCGCCACGACTGGCCTATGTAATGGAAGTATAAAATAAATATATAATTTAGAGAAATAAAAGTAAAATAGATAATACTTAAAAAGTAGAATATGCAAAATTGCAAAATAATTTTCACGCCTTCTCCCGTATAATAGAGGTTTAGTGTTTCATGTTTAGATTATTGAGGAGGATTACTATTCAGATAATCCAATGAGCGTTTCGTCACATCCTTTCTATAATCTCGTGTCTTTGGAGATTATTTGCTACACATACAAACAAACAAGTATAAAGAAAATATTTGTGTCCCTTATATTATTATTTTTTTAGTTACGCTGTATCCCACATACGGTAAGGTAGGCAGAGGGAACCTAGGGTTAAAACTCTCTGTTCTCTACTTTCAGCCGTTTTTTCCAGATATTGCTTGACGAGTTGCGGAAACGCGCTTTGTACTATTACCAGAGTGTGGAAATGAAAATATTAATCAATTAATTTCCCTGAGTGGAAATTGAACCCACAACCGCCGCGTTAACACACGCTATGCCACTACTCAATGGCAGTCTTAATCCCTTAATATCACATATTTCGTAATATATTAACAACTAGCGACCCGCCCACAGCTTCGCCCGCTTAAAATACATGATTATTGATTTACGCCCAATATTAATAACCTATCTCCAACATCAATCTTAGATTGTTTCATATATCTATCCAATCTAGAGGTTGGATAGATATATGAAACAATCTAAGATTGACGTTGGAGATAGGTTATTAAAATTGGGCGTTAATAAGCAGAATTGATTGACAACTATAATGACTTCTTATAATATTAATATTCTAATATTATTTTTTTACGACATTATCGTAACTTCTATAAGAATTTTTGATTGTTTCGAACTAAAAAATATGACCAATGTTGATATTTGATATTCATAAAATATACATAAAGCTATTTATTTATTATATGTATATATTTTTGTAACATTACGTTATTTTTACCTATGTTATGTTTTTTGAAGCTCTGTTAATGTGCTGATGTTACTTAATAATTTAATGTACTGCTTCAGAAACAGCCTTAAATGTAAAATTATTTTAGTAAGGATTCATAATATTCTTTGTAAAATATCTTTAATGTTTGCATATTAACTCCTGTACAGTTTTTAGTTACACATATTATTAGCTAAATGTACAATTGGTAAATATGTAGTTATTACAGAGAACACGTAGAAAGGATGTTTTTAGGCATTTTTCTCTCTTTGAAGATCAAATCGTTTTTTATCTCTGTGTTGAATTAATTACGATTTCAACTTAACTGTTATGATTTATGAAGGTAAACTCCACTAACAATTCAATTTTGTTTACTTTATTGTATAAAATATTGTATAATAGTGTTTCAAAAATGTATATTTTTATTAACAGTCATATAATCAAGACGTTTCGAATGTCACTCTTTAGCCAGGAATCTTACCAGCGCGATTGCTATATTATTATTGCGAACGTTAGTTCGCAGGCAAACTAATGCCTTGTTTATTCAAATGAAGATAACTTTTTTTTTAATAAACCGATTCTGATGAACCAAACTTTAGTAGTTAAGTTGAGTTAAAACAAAGCAATTGGTAAATTTTTAAGTAAATCGGTTCAGTACTTTCAGAGAAAAATGCGGACATGAATATGTTAACAGACAGACAGACAGACAAGAAATTTAAAAAAATATTTATGCTTTCTATTATTCTTTTTAAGTGTCCCTCTATCCATTTCAGTCAAAATGACTAAATGTACATACAAAATATTTTTACTGTCTTATTATATATAGAGATTATATTACAAAATATTTAATATTTTCTTTACGAATTGAATTATTTTCGTTGGTTTATTATTTTATCTCATCCTTAAGATTTCGGATTGAATGTCTTATTTTAATCCGAAATTCTAAGGATGAGCTTACGGGGATATCTTCTCATTCGGAAGAATAAGTTATTTATATTTCTCTCTCATAAAAGAAGATAAAGCGCGACCTAGAGTTTCACTTAAAATACAAAATGCTGAAAAATTGGACAAAAAGTGGGGAAATGACTGTCTTGAACAGATAGGTTGCCTCTGCCTACCTTGCTTAAGCTTATACGTGTTACATGTGTACAAGCTAAAAAAAATATGATAAAAAAAATCTGTGTGTGTACAGCAAATAAAATTTAATAGAAGTGCTCTATTATATTTTATCACTTTCATTCTTTTAAACTTCACTCCATTGAATGTACTTTTACGACATTTTACGCGGTGAAGTGAATATGGCGATCATCATGAGATATTGAGTGGTATTATTTTGGATACAAGTTGTCATAATCCGCAATTTTACTTACTCACGCCCAATATTAATAACCTATCTCCAACTTCAATCTTAGATTGTTTCATATATCTATCCAATCTCTAGATTGGATTAATTAGTTATTAATATTGGGCGTTAGACTACTAGGACAGAACTTAAGATCTTGGCTTACCTTTTCCTTGCTTTTGAATTTTCAACGTTTATATTTCCCAAAGATATCAATTTTCAACATTAAATACCACATAGATCCGGCTGTGCGTTGCCAGTCAGTCACTCTATATCGGAATAGTTTATTGAAAAAACTGCTTTTATTGACTGTTCTGTTCTTAAAAATAGACGCGGAAACAGATAGACTGCAGCAAAATTTAAGCATAAAGACGTAA
Source organism: Heliconius erato x Heliconius himera (assembly GCA_013421005.1). Classification (NCBI taxonomy): domain Eukaryota; kingdom Metazoa; phylum Arthropoda; class Insecta; order Lepidoptera; family Nymphalidae; genus Heliconius; species Heliconius erato x Heliconius himera. The sequence goes on from JAATLQ010026868.1 coordinate 14,964, forward strand.
ATATAAAAAAACTATTAAAACTTGAATAGAATGAACTACTAAAATTACAAATTAATTAGTTTCTTTTATGTTACATAGAATCAATCTGACACTACAAGCGCACACCAAGCACCACCAAGTTAAACATCGTAGCTGGCGGTATTGCTCAATTGGCTGACTACTTAGTGGCGTCAACCTTTAAGTGATTCCCTTCATTCCAAGAACTTACAGGAGTAAGTTGAAAGTGCCTTTTGAAGATTGTTATTATCTATTAATAGCCACTTTGAGGTAAATTGAAAGCTATTTTGAGGTAATGAAATATTTATTTACATTTATATTTTCATTTCATTTCTTCGTTCTGGTGTTGAGGCAAAAGCGCGGCTTTGAGTTCCGTTACTTAACAAGCAATGCCTCCAGATCTTGGCGAAAAGTGGGGAACGGAGTGTCTTAGCACTAGGTTCCCTCTGCTTACCCTGCTGTGGGGTACAGCGTGAAGCTGATTAGATTTTAATTTTGAGTAAATAAGATGATGATTGATACTTTTTTTCGCTTACCATACTTTGCTGGAAAACGTTGAAAAATCTAAACCAATGGAGTTTATTATTGAACATTAAAATGTTTAAATGTTCAAAAGTTTTCAATCTAGTTTTCCATGTAACAAATAGAAACTTTTGACAGTGTTAAATTTAAGTCCAACATACTGATAGAAGCATCATTGCCATTTAGGTGTCATATTGTAATTTTAACTTAAAGGTATGTTTCCTGTCTCGGATCAGTTTCATTTGTGAGAAGGGTAGGATTATTCGTGCTTGTGGTTAAATGACTAGTGTCCCTAGTACCTACCCGTGGGCTATTTGTAGGGATCTCTTTCATCAAGGATCAGCCAGTACTAACGCACATCATTTCGAGATGGCAAATTGTTTGTTAATTGAAAATTTTGGATATTAGGCATAGAAATTTGAACTATAAAACTTTATTTATCTTAATTGAGTATAAAAAGATGAAATTTATATTATAAAATGATATATTTTAAGAGTAGCAGTACATTTAGCAATTTTAAGGCAATTTATTTTTTATCTATGAAAAAAAAATGCGGAACGGAGTGTCTTAACACTAGGTTCCCTCTGCCTACTCTGCAGTGTGCGGGATACAGGGTGAAGCTGATTTATTTACATCTTTACATCTAGTGTAAGGCTATATACATATAATCTATGTTACAGATTGGACTATAGTTAATACTTCAAACTATTGTTGCCTAATCACAATACAACATTCTATTTTGTACAATTTTTAAAGCTTTAGTTAAATTCAAATTAAATTACATATCAATTAATTAATTAAATATTTAATCCTATTGCCATTTTCCTTTTAGATAAAACAAAATGTGTTATTTAGGTTCGCCACTAAACAAACAATTTTAAAAATAGACTAAATGGCAGAACGAAGTTTCTTAATACTAGGTTCTCCTTTAAGATAAGATAAAGTCTTTATTATACACTTAGTAGGATTAATTACATAAAATTCTTATGACATATAATGCACAAAGGCGGCCTTATTACTAAAAGCTCTAACTCCTTCCTTTTTCCTCCTCCTTCCTCCTTCTTATGTAGGAGATAAGTGAGCCTAAAAAATATAAGTACTTGAAACTTTTAAATTGTAATTGGTCTCCAACAGATATCAATTGATTAAAACTTCTAAATAACTTTTAACGGGTAAGTTACGAACGGTGATCAATTAATTTTGTAATAAAACTTTTACTAGCATATATTGTGTGTTTAAATTATTTGATGAAAAACTGCTGTTTTAGATTATATACTTTATTATTACATTATATTTCCAATATATAAATTTATAAATAAAAGAAATATTGATAATTTAAAAGAGATATTGATAACTGATTTTAAAATTTTCAGTGATTGGAAGCGCGTTACTGCAATCTTAGTAACTTTATTGCCAACATCTTTTGACAGGTTAGTTAGTGTAATTTATATTTTCTTCTTATACAAAACTTGGTTACAATAAATCTAATATATTTTCCATTCCCCATTCGAGGAGATGACATATTTACTTAAATTTATATTTCCATTTCTTCGCTCTGGTGTCGAGGCAAAGCACGGCGTTGAGTTCTGCCACTCAACGCGCAATGCCTCCAGAATTCGGCAGAAAGTGGGGAACGGAGTGTCTTAACACTAGATTTCCTCTGCCTACCCTGCTGTGTGCGGAATACAGCGTGAAGCTGATTTATTTTGATTTATTTATTTTATATTTATAATATTGCTGATAGTGGTTGTGGGTTCGATTTCCACTCGAAGAATGAAATATTTAACCTTTTCATTTTTTCGCTTTGCTAATCAATTTGTAAGGCATTGCGTAATGAACTCAATCTAATGAAATTTTCGACTTGTTACCAGAACAGAGAATTGAAAATCATTAATTCCTCTGAGTGGGATCGAACACACAACTGTCGCGTTTTCATTCAAACGCTGTGCCGCTACGTCACGACGTCTTGATAAAAATTAATTAAAACATATTTCATATAACCTTTAACATTAAAATGTCGAATTTAAAAAAGTAAATGAAATTAAAAGCAAACGCTTAAAGAAGAAGAATATCTCTAACAGAATCTATGTTCCTATCCGATTAAAAGGGGCTTTGAAAGAATCTTTTTGCTCATTTCTCTTTGTGCATTGCACTGAGGAAAGGTATTTGTGAAGAATGTCACAAATGCCTTTTCTATTAAATCCGTTCAATTGTGAAACTCTTTACCCGGTCAGACAAGCTTAAACTATAATGACCTTTAAAAAATGTATGAAAAATACAACACTTTGATAATCTTAAATATGATTGACAACTAATACATAATTTTACTGTTCATACAGAATCTGTTTATTTTACATACATATACATAGATAGATATCTATGTATATGTTTATTTGTATATACGTAGGGGAGAGGGGGGCACATTCGAACGTTTTTTAAACTTTGTGTCATATCTAAAAATTCTACAGTTTTTAACTTCTTTTCTGTTTCACAATACTTAGTCCAACTATTGTGCCACAAAATGGTAGCATCATATGTAGAAAAAAATATAAGTTAAAGGTGCAATATCAACTTTAGTAGCAGTAGTCAAATGTTCAAAGCTGCCCCCCTTCCGGGGTAGCTTTGTACATATATGGGGCAGTTTTGAACTTTCATCGAATTCAATGAAATTAAAAGGCTTATCAAACTTTTAAGTAATTTTATTAATAAACTTAACATTAGAAATGATGGAGATCAAATATCGGTACCATGTTAACTTAAAACGTAAAAAAATAATATACCTGGTTTAATATTGCGATTGTACTAGTACTAGTGTTAAATAACTTTAATATCATTAATAGACTTTCAAAAACGAACAAACTAAAAAGTAGCCTTGGCTTCGTAGAAGTAATTACCATTATGGGATCAATCATAGAATAAATCTAATATTATGAAAATGAAACAAAATAAAAAAAATAAATCAAATCAGGTTCACGCTGTATCCCGCACACAGTACACACACGGGGATCGAACCCACTCACAACCAGTCGGTTTTACAGTCACACTTCGTGCCGCTGAAAACCTATGAAACAAAATATTTTTAAATAAACAGCTTACTACCCTAATTTAAACTTAGAAAAATTAAATTGAAAGGAAAACATGGATGTAGTACGTGACGTAACCAGCAACTGAAATTGGGGGCAGTAGTCTACGTAAGAAAAAAAAACAGCTTCACGCTTTATCCCGCACACAGCACGGTAGGCAGAGAGAACCTAGTATTAAGACACTCCGTTCCCCACTTTCTGCCGAATTTTGGAGGCATTGTGTTTTGAGTGGCAGAACTCAACACAGCGCTTAGCCTCGACACCAGAGCAAAGAAATTGAAATATAAATTTAAGTAAATATTTCATCTCCCCGAGTGGGGATCGAACCCACAACCAGTCGGTTTTACAGTCACACTTCGTGCCGCTGCGTCACGACTGGCCTTTGTTTTTTATAATAATATTCAAAACTGCCCCATTGATTTTGTTCAAAGCTGCCTCAGGGGTAATTGAAAAATTACAAACGTTTTTTTTTCAAGTAAAAGTTTTAAAATTGTAGTAATCTCTAGTTTATTGTATGATATATGAAACATTCTAACTAAAAATGGAAAAAATAAAACCATATACCTTGAATTGGATCCCTCCATCTTGGCGGTCATGTCCTCCATCTTGGCGGTAATGCCATCCACATCCCACTTTCCCTAATCGTAAGAAATATTTGTATGGTTGTATAAAATTTATCTTGTAATCCGTAATGAACATTTTATCTATTGTAATCAATTAAGTCAAATTAATTTACAATGTTTACTTTTATGCATGTAGATTTAGACTATAGTGTTAGATTAAGTTAGTAAGTGGCAACTGACGTGAATAACTGGACTTTCTTAAGCAAATATTGTATAAATATAGAAATATATGTATGTAATAACATAAGTCTAGTTCTAAGTAATATCTATAGAAAAAGTATTAAAAGAAATGTAAATATAACAAAAGGTACGGACCATAAAGTCTGTAGTGAAAGTAAGAATTAAAATAAAAAAAAAATATATATATTTAAAATATAAATTTACTGGCGGCTACTTTACTACATATACTATTACTTGAACTATACACATTTAATATTAATTAAGTGTATTTAAGTACAAAGGATCTATCACGATAAGCAGGGGAAAACTGCAGTGGCTTGAATAAATTGTGTGATACACAATTTTTTTATACTTTTAAATATTTTTTAAAGTGTGTATTCCACACCTAGGAAAGAAAAATACTTATTTGGAAAAAGTATAAAAATTTGAACGCAGCGGGACTCGAACCCACGCCTCCTGGAAAGCGACCAGGCGCTCTGACCTGACTAAGCCATACGTTCTCATCAAGCTACGTCGAAATTTTTATACGGGTTCTAAACAAGTATTTGTATACTTACCTTTATACAAGAAAGAGAAAGAGAAATTTGGAGGTGAACCAAATTCAAATGATAATTTTTATTAATTTGATATGTGTTCCACTACTTCGATTTTTATTGTAGCTTACAGCACAGATAGCCAATTATTATTTTCATAATATAAATAATTTTGGTAGGTATCAAATTAATGGGGTGGTTTATTTAAGCGCCCCCAAAAACTAAACTTAAAATTTTTACAATTTATAATATCCCAAAAATATTGACAAAAATATATAAAGAAAAACTTAAAAGATAGCCGGTCAGCTAAAATTTCTTAAAGCTATCTTCAGTAGATACCGAGAAAATAAACTTTAACGTTAAGGCTTCTTACCCCCATAATTTCCTTACAGTAAGGGATGGAGGCAAAAAAAAAACTTGGCAGGTAACAGGTCAAATAGTTCCCCAGAACATTTCCCATAATAAATGCAGTAGAGAAAGCACAGCGAGAGGACGTGTCTACACAAAGCCAAAGGGTTAAGGATTTTACAGATTATCGGGTTGTATACTGGGGTACATCAGCCTAGTGATAAGAACAGTATTTCATATGAGGCCGAATCTGGAAACTATACAGGACCAATCGGTGTTTTGGCGTGAAGTACTGTCTCGCTCTGCTGGTGACCATCACTTTCTCGAAGCCAACTTGGCCTTGGCATGGAAAGCAATCTGGGTAATGGAGATCAAACCCACACCAGTCGCCTTTACAATCCCACACTTGTGCCTCTGCGCCACGACTGGCCTCAAATTAAATATTATATAGTTTAGAATTTCAAGTACGCAAATAGCACTTCAATTGCAAAATTATTAATAATCTCAATTGTAAACGTTGATAACTATCTTTAAAATTGAAAATCTTAACTATTTTATATTTCTTTATAAGCTAACTAAATATAATTTATGTTTTGCTACGGAAATGGAATTCTAGAAACGACTTAGGTCAAGATATAAAAGTTAATATAGTGTTTATAGAAAAGGGAAAGGAAAATAATATTAATAATAATGAGACTATTTATAAGTCTCATGTTGAATGTTCGACAGGCAACGCACGGCCTAGAAAATTTAAATTCTGGTAGGAGGTGATCTTTCATTATTATGCGCAAGCAAAGTTAAGGCCCCATTCTTATTCTTTATTCTCAAGAGATAGAAAAGAATAAAAAAATCGAGCATATTAGACGAGGACGATTTCACATTCGATATATTTTAAAATTAAAAATCATAATCAGGTCATTTTTTATTTCAAACTTTATGGAAAATTTTTAATGTTAGCTATTTAGCTTCGTTTTCGAATATGCAACCATGTAAACTTTGTTGATAAATTCATACATACATACAATCAAAAAATGTCTACAATTCATAACGATAAGGGACAAAATGTTAATATATTACCATTAATATTACTTAAAATAAATAAGCAGCAGCACAGCAGGGTAGGCAGAGAGAAAATAGTAATGAGACACTTCGTTCCCCACTTTCCGCCGAATCTTTTGGGGCATTATTTGTTAAGTGGTGGATCTCAACGCATGGCTTTTACGTTGATGCTATAGCGAGAAAATATTAAGAAATATTCATTCCCTCGAGTGGGGATCGAACCTACTGCCATCGCGTTTCAGTCACACCCTTGTGCCCATGTGCCACGACGGCGTCATTAATATTACATATTTATTATTAATAATATTACTTATTTATTACTAAAAGATAAAAGAAAAAATCTTAAGTATTTTAGTAAACATAAATACGCACCACTTATGTTTACTAAAATACTTTTAACGAATAAATATAATAATTTCCCTTGAGATCTTAGATATAGAAAACACTAAGAGAAACCTAAACAAAATAAAAACGTGACTGGTTATAAAAATAACAGTCTATATGTAATAAATTAAATTTTGAATATGAATTACGCATAGAAAACCATTGGACTGTAAGCGCGATGGTTGGGGGTTCCAATCCTACTCGGGGAAATGATTATTTATATTAACTCTGGTAACATTGAGTAACAAAACGTAATATTGAGATTTGCATATTAAACATATTTTGTCTTAAATTGGTCAAATTGAGAGAGAAATGTCTAAACTACTATTTATCTCTGTCAACCAATAGCCACTCGCTTCTTGCCTAAAGTAAAAAGAATAATTTCTCATATAATATATATAATAATCTCAGTAGAGATTCGTTGTAAACACTTATAAATTGATATTTTGAATTAAATTAAACTTAATTATTTTATTAAATTTAACTTTAACTTAAAATTTTAAACTTTGACTTGAAATTGACATTGACGGTTCCGTTTCAAGTTGTGAGATTAACTTAAATATTATAAACTAGCAATGCCCGCGACTTTGTCCGCACATATCATCTATCTATACTATAATAAAGTATAAAAAAAGTTTCTGTCTGTTTATCTGTGGCTATAATTAATTTTAACTTCCACATCTGATCTACAATCGTGGTGGTCCAGCTAAACTATAAGAAATAATGATATGACAACTGAGTAAAAAATGAAAAAATGAATGAAAATCTTTCAACACGATAGTAATTTTATATAGGTATATAAAAATAAAGATCTGTAATATTTGATGTCCTTTTGAATGATTGAAGTAAAAAATGTCCTTCGCTTATTTATTATAACACCCTGAGCACAATATTTAACTTGAATAAACCAACCGTAAGATAAGGCTAATTTATTAATTCATTTCTGGTTACAATCATCTATATTTAATATTGAATCATTGTTGGGTAACAACGCAATCTACTAATATACTAGAAATACACATTACAGAAGAAAAATATTTATAACTTCCAATCTGAAAACTGTAAATCGCATCCGAAATCCGACGATGACTCATACGAGTACTTTAGACGCTCTCTAACGTTCACTCGAGATCGAATCTTATGAATTTTTGAATGGTAAGTGGTTGTTTATAGTCTGTAGTATGTTCGGATAACGCAAAGCATTTTAAACTCTATTGTAAAAGATTAGATAAAATATAGCGTGTTTTCTTTCTGAACAAATCTGTCCATAGGTACCGGGGCACCTTAAGACCGTGACGTTCAACACGCAATTCCTCCAGAATTCGATGGAAAGTAGGGAACGGAGTGTCTTGACAATAGGTTCCGTCTGCTTACCCTGCTGGACGGGAAATAAAGCTTGATTCGTCAAACTGATAATATTTCAAGATTCGAAGAACTAAACGTAAACTTTCATATATAACTGTTATTTTACAATTAAGAAAGAAAAATACTTATTTAGAAAACGTATAAAAATTTTAACGTAGCGGGGCTCGAACCCACGTCTCCTGGAAACCGGCCAGGCGCTCTGACCACTAAGCCATACGTTCTAATCAAGCTACGTCGAAATTTTTATACGCTTGTTACAACTTATTTGTATAATAAATTTACTTATTTATAATAAGTCCCGCAACATACAAATACACAAATAAACAATTTCTTATACGTTTTCTAAATAACTAACTTTTATAAGGACAAGTAAAGGTTATGTATTATGTATACTTGTTAAATATTGTATTTTTATTTAATACGCACCGTTTATGCCCTAAAAGCATTATCGTATTTGACACATTTTTCTATCATGAATGAATAATACGTAAAATAAAAAAATATATATTCTGTGTAAATAAAATAATCATTTTCTGTATGTTTTGTTGTAAAATTTCATTCAAACGACTGGTATTTGACGTCCCTCTAATTGTCTTTTGTCTACGAAGCGGCGATGAGTAGCCTTTTACTGAATTGAAACTTTAATATTAAACTTTCTAGTAAAACTAATTTGTTCCAGTTATATTAATTTCTCATAGTAGTATATGGAAATATTGTATTTCAGCATTGCTTAACTACGCTACTAATGTAGTTTGATATTTATTATTAAGTAAAATACAATATATTCTAACTGCATTAAAACTAATAAAATATATTTACTGTAGTTATTATATATTATCCTTATAAATAATTCATCATCATCATCATTACCCCAAGGATCCTCACGAAGATCAGTCATGCATTTTTTGCATTCAGCGATTTCCTTTGACCTTGATAATATTTTAACTTAACTTAGCTTCACGCTTTAACCCTAGCGGGGTAGTCAGAGAGAACGAAGCACCAAAGGCTACGGTTAGCGGTTAGCGTTTCGAGTGACTGCCAGTATCGCGATCATCTGGAAAGCAAGGCCAAGTTGGTCTCAAAAAAACGGGGGGTCTTCAGCAGAACGAGACAGAACTTCACGCTAAAACACCTTTTGATCTTGTATAGGGCCCAGGTTCGGCATCATATGGAGTAGTGTTCTCATTTCTGGACTGCTGCAACCCAGTATCAGCTTGACCCATTTGACTTCCACGCCACACAATTGTGGAATGCCCTACCTGTGGCAGTGTTTCCAGGTCGATACGACCTTTAAAAAGCGCATCTATCTCCGCTATACAAGCTGGCCACGCTCCTATAGCCCCTCTGGTGATACACGGGGTCGTGGGCGGCGGTAATCACTTACCATCAGGCGTACTGTATGCTCGTTTGTCTTATCTTTTTCCATAAAAAAAGTCATCGGTGTACATTGAAGATATATTATAAAAAATGTAAATACAGGTATTTATCAACATAATAGAACTTGGTCAGTTTGTCTGTTTGTGTGTCCATTTGTTCACGATTATCTCAGAAATGGCTTAACCGATTTTAGTGCAATTTTGTATTTTGGCAAACTTCCCTTAAATATTTAGTATTTGTTTTATTTTAATTCGCGCATTAACTTAAACTGATACGGAAGGATAATTACAAACTTATAGCGGCATTCGTTTTTGTGATGATACTTTATAATTGTTTAATTACCTAGCCTTATCTCGACATCGGAGCGAAGAAATGAAAATTTAAATATTTGATGAGGCCAGTCGTGGCGCAGGGGCACAAGGTGTGACTGTAAAACCGACTGGTTGTGGGTTCGATCCCCACTCGAGGTGATGAAATATTTACTTTAATTTATATATCCATTTCTTCGCTCTGGTGTCGAGGACAAGGGCGGCGTTCTGCCACTCAACACGCAATGCCTCCAGAATTATATTTGTAGTTAATTTCATACAATATAAGCGCTTGCGTGCAACCTCAAGTTGATTAACTTTATTCGTCGCATCATCAAAACCTATAAGGGGTATTTTCCAATCACATTCCTGAAATTGATACAGAAGGTGGGCTTGGTCGGTTCTTTCTTACACACACTTAAATAAATATTCATGTATTTCAAGTGGGCGTAGCAGCACGTGTGCCGCTACCTACCTACCGACTCGATTTCGTGAATGTAGCTTGTGCAATGTTGTTACTTTGATAGGTTAAGGTCTGTGTACGTCATTCTTTACACATGGTGTTTTATTTTACAACGATAATTTTATTATTTATTTTGTTTGAAATATATATATTTTTCATTTTTGGCAAAATCTCTTTCGTTTTAATTGTGGCTTTTATAAATAATAGTTAAAACTATACTTTAATTTAAAGTGGTGAAGACAAAAATACTGTATATATTTCTTATAATATAATAACAATTAAAAAATAATTATAATTCTATAGTAAATCTATACACGCTACATCGACATCTAATTTAGTATTAAATGTTCGACTGGCTGAGCTATAAAAGTCACTGATCGCGATATAAGAGATAGCGCGCATTGGTGACTTTTGTCAGGGTGACAATAAATTCTTTGTCACTGTCATGTCACCATGCTTTTCGCTACTGCGCGCTCTTGCGGTGACAGTGACGAAATTTTTTACATTTGATAAAATGAATCTCCAAGAGATGGTTGGTTGTCTGTGCACTTATATTAAGAAATAGAAAAAAAAAGCAAACGTAGAAAAAATAATCGTTTAGGGATTTGTCATAGAGCTACGGCCTCAACTCAATTTAGTCAATCAGTATGTCGTTGTCTATTTCATCTTCATGAAAACACACGTTTTGCCTTGGAGATGAAATTGACGCCATTCTTGAAATTAAAATTCGGAGCTGCAATGCAATACGCTGCTGTCTCTTATTTATGCGGAAGATGACTAGTATGGAAACCGCAAGGTGGAGGGGGCACGAAGTGACATTTAGTTTCTAATGCGCGCACGGGCATACAAACCTATGGACGCGGTGACAGTTGCGTCACGGGCGTGTCGCCATCCCCCGCGAACAAAAAGTCACCCAATTGTCACGTATCCGAATGCGCGCACCTTCATTAAGGGTGATGTACACGGTGACAGCGACGCAACAGTCACGGTGACAAAAATCACTAATGCGCGCTATACCTTACAGTCCTGTTTATTATTACTATCATTAATCGTACATTGTAAAATTAATGGTCTAGACTAGTCGAAAAATAATTGAAATAATACAAAACATCCAATTATTTATTTCGTCGACGGCGACGTATTTTAATCATTCTCAAGTCTACATAATAGGAGGGTTTTTACAAGACATTTTTCATACTATAAAGAGTGAGATTAGAGATATCATTTACAGTTAATTTATTGTGTGATTTATCTACGATTTAAATATTACAGTCAACAGCGGCATTCGTTTTTGTGATGATACTTTGTAATTCTTTAATTACCTAGCCTTATCTCGACATCGGAGCGAAGAAATGAAAATTTAAATATTTAATTTCCTTGAATAGGAATCGAACCTACAACCTTTAGCGTTTACACGCTGGTGCCATTACGTCACGAGTCAAATTCAGGCTTTTGCCTAAAGAAGGGAAGAACGAGATATCTTGAGAAGTATTAATCTTTTGTTTACACACAACATTTCGATTTAAGATTCTCTTTGACGGCCTTACTATATACGAAAAGAACATGAAACCTAAAAAAAAACTGACGAGTAGGGTCACAAAAAAACGTTCTAGTCAAACGTAGTAGTATTGTGTGATTTGTGGACTGGTTAATTTTAAGATAAATAATAATAAACTGTGTATTATAAAGTGAGTGACTTTTTACTGAACACATTTACACATATAACTAAATAAACAAAATAAAAAATAAGCTTCACGCTGTATCCCGCACACAGCAGGGCAAGGCAGAGGGAACCTAGTGTTAAGACACGCTTTTACACACTTTCCACCAAGTTCTGGAAGCATTGCGTGTTGAGTGTTGTTAAATGTCGATTAAATATTAATACTTACTTTTTAATAAGATCATGATTGTATAGCAGAAAGGATGTACATTTGTAAATTATAAACATTAGTTTTCGTTTCAGAAAAATCTAGCAAAGCTTTAAGAGAAATGCAATTGAAAGAGAGATACGTTTGCTGTAGTAGATCTCTGTAATTTTTAATACTAAAAGCATCCATTTCACTTGATATGTTCAAGCTAAGATAATAGCCCGAATTGAAATAAAAAGAGAAAGAATTGTATATGTTGAAGTAACGTTTTATCTTTAACTTTTATTTGAATTATTAGCAAAATACGCTGTAACCTGCACATTCTTACTCTTATTTTTAACATTTTATAGCTATACTTATTTAGAAAACGTATAAAAATTTTAACGTAGCGGGACTCGAACCCGCACCTCCTGGAAACCGACCAGGCGGTTCGAGTCCCGCTACGTTCAAAATTTTTATATGTTTTCTAAATAAGTATTTTTCTTTTCTAAGTGTGGATTAACACTTTAAAAATGTTTAAAAATATTTTATAGCTATCTTCTCCTCCTCTCTTGAGGGAGCGTTTTCAATTGGCAATTCCAAATAAAAGACCTGTACGCTCCTGTGTTGTGCTAAGAAAGCTTGAGTTCCCAATATTTAATACCTCTTTCTATGAGAAATCGTTCACAGTTCAGGCGGCGCGCTTATGAAACTCCCTTCCTAACACTATAATGGCTGGCAATTCGTCTCTTAATACTTTTAAAATCAGATTAAAACCTCGATTAGAATATTTAGTATGTCGATTTGTCCATTTCTTTTTTATTTTAATTTTTCTTTTTCAACTTCCTTATGTTATTGTATATATGTATGTTTTTGTATGTTTATATAGTGTTTATATATCTAAGTATGTATAGTTATATTGACTAATATTAAGTACATTTGTATGTAAGTTTATTATTATTACCGTAATATTTAAATATCGCACCCGAATCGTTTCTCTTAACATCTCCTCCATTAAAGGGTTTCTGGTAGAGATCTCTATTAGAGATAAGTTATCCGTTGTACACATTCTTTCTGTTATTATTATATGTTTTCTGTACTTTTTATCTTGTTTGGTACATAAATAAATGAAAAAAAAATAATCGTGTAAAATTGTATTGAATTCTTAAAATCGTTGTTTCTGTTAATTTCTTGTTAATTTTTTATTTTAGCTTTATTAATACTATATAATCTGGAGTATTGCTAACTTTTTTCATTGGAGTATTAAAGAAATATTATTAAAAATAGACAACATTTTGAACATTTTTAGCCCCCGAAGAAAACAGCGTTGTTAGAAGTTTGACGTGTCTGTGTATGCGTGATCTACGTGTGGCATCTTAGCTTTGAACTGATTTTGATTCTATTTTTATTTGAAAGGATACACTTCAAGGAGTAGTTTGGTGAAAGTTTAGTTAGGTTCTGATTATGGGATCCATTAGAAATTTAACAAGTTTTTTTTTGGTAAACAAATTAATTATACTGAAATAGATGCAAGGAAAAACATTATTATAAAATGGGTGTCAGAAGTGAGATTCCTCATCGTTGCATTTCTTTTCGACCAACTACAAAAATAGAATGTTCTCATTTTCAACCGACTTCAAAAAAGGGAGAGGTTCCCAATTCGCCCGAATATTTTTTATGTATGTTCTTGTGAAATATGCCAAAATGTTACTATGCACAATAATACTTAATTAAGTTTGAAGATTTACATAGGACAACCACTAACTTGAGAAGCATCCTTTTAAGGTCTACTCATCACTAAAATTGTAAAATAAATACATTTTCAACAAAAAAGAATTGACTTCAAACAACGAATTAAAAAGTAAATTACAATTTTACATAAAGTAAAACGTACTTTGATTGTTTTAAACAAAAGTAATTTAAAAAAGTTTATAACTTTAAAGTTGGTGTCAAGCTAATGCTACGACAACCTTATTACAACATCGAATTACTAAGCCTGTTTGTTTTAACCTAAATTAATCATAAAGTCGACTCAAATTATACATACTTTATATTCCATACACACAGTTAATAGCACATAATTTAATTACTTTAGTGAAGTCTTCAACAGCATTCAAAAGAAAGTTATTACAAAGTAATACCCAAAGAAGAAAACAAATATTAACACGAAAATGAACTTCGCTCTTTGATATCCCAATACTGCCTGGCAACTATTGTAAATATCTAACAATAAACAACAAGTAAACTTGGTGAAGCCATAATAATATAACTGTTATTTTCCGGTTACTAAACTTTAATGTAATTTGGTAAACGATTTACCACGATTTCACGTAGTTGTGGAGAATTTGGGAACTTATATTACTGAAATCTTACACTGCCGAATAGGCAAAGGGAACCTATTGTTAAGAATGGCAACCTATTGTTAAGTTTCTTAACAATAGGTTCCCTTTGCCTATCTCACACTTTCCGCCCAATTTTCGAAATATTGCGCGTTTGAATGGCGAAACTGAACGCCGTTCTATCGCTTATAATAATTATTTCTTATAAGTAAGAAAATGTTATAGTATTAAACCTCGGTCAGTTGACATACTTCATCGTAGTTTCCTACATATGAGCTATTAACTAGATTTGCAGAGTTCATTAAGTTCTATACATAACTGCGCATCACAAGCTCTCATGTCTTTGCGAAAGGAACAATATTAATTCTAAATCTGGGTAAAAATATTTATGAGATATAGGTATATGGCGTATATTTAGTTGCATATATTGAGAGTAGATGGAATATATGTAGAATTTTAATATGGAAAATTTTAACTGAAATTAATGTTGCTTTTGTTGTTGTGATTTAAAAGATTATAGAAACGTTATAACTTTTTGAACGAATCCCCGCATTCTGGAAACCTTCCACGTGGTCTAGCTAATAAAGACACATGATACGTTGAATTTTTATACGTTTCTTAATATTTTTCTAGTGTGTGATTAACAACAAAGTATTGGTTACAATATTTAATTCATTAGTAGGTAGCCGCACTTTGTCCGTATCTTAACACAATCAACTACAACTAACTTAAGACCTGTCTTGGCACAGAGGCACAAACTCGACAAGTTGTGGGTTCGATTTCCACTCAAGTTAATGAACAAAATAAAATTTTCATTTCTTCGCTCTGATAACGAGGCTGATGAAAAATCGTGGGTGACGCACAATATTTCAATAGATTGTCAAGCTTATTTCAATTTCTATCAATATTTAAAGTAGATTTTAAAAATAAAAAAGTACATTAAAAATATAATACTAATAATTATTCAATATTATTGCCGTCATGGAAAGGATCCCTACTCCGAGTGGGTAGACTTATTAGATTATTTATAAACATAACGCGGTGAAACTAGTTTTAATGTATAGTTTCAACACTACATTCCCTATGATCATCCTTCTAAATTCATAAAAAAGTGTAAACATTGTTTTTTCTATTTTTAACATTATGTAATCTGAAAGCTGGCTTAAATTACAGCTTTCAGTTAAGAAGCTGTTGAACAAATAGATCTATATTTGTTTTGTATTAATGTTTGTTCTGCAGTATTCCCTTTCATCGATACCATTTCAACCAAAATCGTCTCTAATTTGATATTCGAGTGAAATAATTACACGAACTCGAGTGAGGCTAAATAATGATATATAATTACCAACGTTTAATGTTAATTAACATTGTAATTGTTCATCACGTTACGTCTCTGTTATACATTGAATTAGAAAAGTGCTAAATGCGGTGCGGAAATATCTTTTTAAATACTATATAATATTATTTTTAATTTAAGTTTTCATTTCAGATACTTTATCTTGTGCTAGGTTCCTACTGTCTAGCCTGCTACGGGATAAGACATGGCTTAAATATGTCGTCCATGGTTTTAATTTAGAATATGACTTACAGCTCTTTTATATATAGAAAAAAAATCTAGTTCAGTGCGAATGGGATTCGCCCACCAGGGGTTCCGTACCAATTTTAATAATGTACGTGAAAGGAAGTACAACTTATAAAGATTGATAAACTTACTTTGCGTTTATATGCACTCATTTTGTATGAAATAAACTACAATTGTAAAATAATAATTATATTTATCTTTAGTAAAAATATAATTTTCCAGTTTATTTCCTATATTTATACTGGAAGCTCTCATTTCTCACCAAATTTCACAATTGTAGATCTACGGGACGTACGCAATCGATTCTGATTACGCGGCTAAAAAGTTTATAAACTTAAGTATGCGAATTTATATAAAATAAGTTTTTTACCTATATTTGTATTATAAATTCTCATCGTAACAAATGTCATAGCTGTAGGTCCATAGGAAGTACTCTATAGATTTGATTACGGTTACATACAAAAGGCAATTAAGGCTTAGCTTGAATTTTTTCTGTGCTGTGCTCAAAGGGACCATAGACTTAATATTAATTGTATTAGTGAAATAAAAATATTATATTAATTGCAGCTTGATACCTTCTTGCAATCTCGATATAAATAATCTTGATAAACGGACAAACGGACAGCAAAGTAATCCTATAAGTGTTCCGTTTTCCTTAAGGTACGGAACCCTAAAAATTATAATTATTTTATCAAATAAGTTCATTCTGTTAGAACTTGGTAATAATATAAGTTCATAAAATAAATATAAAACACCTGTTTCGTAGCTTTAAGAATTTAGAAGTTCGTCTGCCCGTAAGGAAACATAAGTAAGCTTAACAATTTTAAAAAATTTGATTACTTACTTTTTGCATTTACTTTTGAACTACTTAATTTTCTGACTAATTAAAACTAAAATAATATAAGCTGTATCAAGATTCTGTTGTTACCAGAATTCATATAATAATGGAAGCAACATATATATATTTAAGAAGTAAATATTTTAATATCCGTTTCAAGCGATTTCCAAGATCCTTAACAAAATAACTCTCGATAGATTTATGCACTTTACTGTATTATAGTGTAAAATAATTATTTTACCCTTATCATGACGAAATTCAAGTTTAGAGGACGTCGTTCTATTTAATAATTAACACGCCAATTTAAATACAATGTTTGTTACAATATTATCATAATTACAAATATAATAATGTATGACGTATGGAGTTATTTTTTTTTACACAATTATTTGACGAAGTTACAAAACACAATTTTTGCACAAAGAGAACATTGTTAAGTGTTAAGTCACGACGTTCTCTTAAAAAGTGTAGTTTTTTTTCTTTTTAGTTTTACGGTGTATCCCTCGCGGGGTAGCCAAAGTGAATAGAGTGCCAAACTCTACGGTCTCTGTATATCTGACTCTTTCTATTCGTCCTCTGTCAATTTTGTCAATGAATCAATCTTGAATAGGTTGACAGTGGATAAGGCGGTACCGTTTCGCGATTAGTTGTTTTTTTTTTTAAACATTGAATTGGATATTATTATGGAAATGCAACTTAAGGTGTCAACAATTTCACATTAGAAATCTTAAGTGCTTTGCGTTTGCTATAAATATAAAATATGTTTAAACACGAACGTAATTCAGTGTATTAAGTAAATAATTCAGTAGTTTAAACGGGTGAAGCCACGAGCGGGTCACTAGTATTGATGATTGATGACAACTAGGATGAGTTCTGCAATTAAGCACAAATGAAATATTAAACAATTTCTCGCAAGTTTCACTCTGCAAATAATTTAAGGATGTAGAAAAGAATAGTAGAATGATATGAGAAGAAAATTTTTAAAAATATTTATTATACTTATCGTGCCATATTTAGCAGGAAAGGCCAATTGTGGCGCAGTGGCACAAAGTGTGACCGTAAAACCGACTGGTTGTGGGTTGATGAAATATTTACTTAAATTTATATTTCAAATGCTTCGCTCTGGTGTCGAGGCAAAGCGCGGCGTTGAGTTCTGCCACTCAACACGCAACGCCTCCAGAATCCGGCAGAAAGTGGGGAACGGAGTGTCTTATACTAGGAATACAGCGTGAAGCTGTTTAGCAGGTAAGGCAGAAAAAATTAATAAGTTATTTCTTTATCCACCAATTTAATGCCGCGAAAAATTGCGCGCACCGCACCTTATTTTATTAAAACGGGATATAACATTTCCCTGAGTGACAACAAACCTGTAATAATCGTCGTAATGAGACACTTTCCAACTGCGCCATCGGGACATCTAGAATATAACTTAAACTTAACTTAACTTAGCTTCACGCTTTATCCCTTGCGGGGTAGTCAGAGAGAACGGAGCGCCAAACGCTACGGTGTCATCAACCTCTTCATACATGCCCTTCGGGGGGTCCTCATGCTTTTTACGTGACCTTCCTCCAGTATCTTTGATACTGTGTTTTCGAAGGTCAACCGAGGTCTCCCCCTACCTCTCTTACCGATCAATTTACCATCATACATCTTTTTTGCCATTCTTTCATCACTCATTCGTTCGACGTGCCCAAACCAGCTGAGCACGTTCTTCTTCATTCTCACTGTGACATCCTCGCTAGTACCTGCCATTCTGTGTACCTCTTCATTGCGGATTCGATCAGCTAAGCTGACTCCGCATATCCTACGAAGAGATCGCATCTCCACAGCATTCATCTTTCTTTCATTCTTCTTCTGTAATACCCACATTTCGCTGCCGTATAACAGAGTCGGTACCAAAATTGCATTGTGTACGGCCAAACGCGCAACTGTGCTGACGTTTCGCCGTCTCATCAATGCAGCTAAGGCTCCGTTAACTCTGTTACCGGCAGCAATATAAGCAATATAAGGCGTATCTCCTTTTCACATCCATCTCGTATCTTCCATCTCTACTGAACATACTTCCCAAGTATACCACTGCATTCACTTGTTCTAATTTCTTACCATTTACACTGATCTTGCATTCCGTCCTTTCTTCATCTCTTTCAAAAATCAGAAAGAACCTTTGTCACACATTGAGGCTTAGACCATTATATTCACACCCTTCTTTCAGAGTGGTGACCACTGCCTGCAACTCGCATTCTGATGATGCAATAAGCACTGCATCATCTGCAACAGCAGGTAATTCACATTCAGGTCACCTACTTTCACTCCCATATCACTTTGTTTCACTCCTTGGACAGCTATCCAAATACGAATTGAACATCAAGCTGACATGGCGCAACCTTGTTTAACACCCGATCGGATGTCAAACCAGGGCGACATGCCAGCTCCTACTCGCACGCAGGCTGAGTGATCTCTGTAAAGAGACTTTACAGCCTGCAGCAAGGATCCGCTCACATTGTATCGGGGTAGTATCTCCCATAATTTCGCTCTTACAACTCTGTCAAACGCCTTTTCCAAGTCCACAAAAGCACAGAAAACTTTTTGGTTAACGGCCAAAAATTTTTCCGTGATCATGCGGAGGGTAAAGATCTGATCCATACACCCTCTTCCAGGTCTAAAGCCTCCTTGGGCCTCCCACAACCGCCTTTCAGATCTCTCTTGCATTCTTCTCGCTAACACTAGCATAAACTTTACTACCTAAGCTAATCAAACTGATAGCCCTATGGCTTGCGCAGTTTATCTGTGAACCTTTGCCTTTATACAAAGGCACGATGACTGCACCTCGCCAATCGTCTGGGACCTCCCCTGATTTCCAGCATAAATTGCACAAAAACCAAACCAAATCCAAGACTCGTGGCCCACCATATTTGATCAAAGAATATATATATAAAAAAGAATATACGTATAAAAAAATATGTAGATGTGGATTCAAAATTTACTGCTGAATTAAAAATAAGTTTTTGTATCTGGTGGGCGCGATAAGACTGTACTGTCTTTTAAAAAGCTCGCATTTTAGTAATACGTAAGAAAGTCGAGACGCTTTAAACTTCAAGACTGTTTCCTAGAAAATTTATACTAAGACTTCTATTTACGCCAATTTGTTGCAAATTGGCAAATATTTTCAAGAAAAATGTTGTTATGCAAAAATATCTTACGTATTAAATTAAATTCTGCTGTAAAGTTTTGTTATAATTGATAATTAAAAACCTCCGACACAAAAAGTTATTATTGATGAATAAGCAACCAGAAAAGGGACAATCTTCAAACGGCTGAACTTTTTTCTCGAATCTTATCTAAGAACACTTTCGATTAAGTTAACATATTAAATTTAAAAAAAAAACTATCAATCAATCAATTGGTTCGTTCGATTGGGTGTTACGATGCTACAGAGACACATACATACACATACATACCCAGACATGTCAAACTTATAAAAATTTTGATTTATTAATATACTAGGTAACCCTTTTGTATTGCCACATAGGCCACTTTATAATAAAGTATATATTATATAACTTAAGGTAGTGTTATATATTTATTTAAAAATTTAATGTTAATATTTGGTTTAAAACAACTTTGCTTCATGCACTCGTTTTCTGTATGAACTAAAACCATACCAATTTCCATATTCCTGCGTCCGCACAGTTTTCTTAAAACTGGCACAAATTTTTGCTTCATTTAATAATATATAAAGGTAAATCCAGGTTAGTTGGCCATAGTCTTGGTTTAGCATTGTTAAAAAAGACTTACAAATTATGATAGACACTTTTATTTGTATTTAAACAATTAACTTCAAGATTCTTAACATAAAAGTAACAAATTCTAATGATTTTTGTTTACCTTCTGCGCAAAATGAGATTTTTACGTAACCACATTGTGTTGATTTCCTTGCAGCTTCAAATACATCTCTAAAAACCGACTTTCTGTAGAACGATATAATATTTGCTGATGATAGAAAAACCTTTTGATTGAATACACCACAATATTTTGCACTCTTATTAAAAATCGTTCTTATTACATTTTCATGAAGCATGCTTCATGCATTAGGATTAGTATGTGAAAATTGTAAATTTTTTTACTAAAATAAATAAATCAAGTTCCTGCACACAGCAGTGAGGCAGAGGGAACCTAGTGTTAAGACACTCCGTTCCACACTTTCTGCCAAATTCCGAAGGCATTACGTGTTGAGTGGCGGAAGTCAACGAAGCGAAGAAATGAAAATTTAAATTTAAATAAATATTTCATTTCCTCGTAATAAATATTTCGGGGGATCGAACCCACAACCAGTCGCGTTTACGGTGACACTTTGGGCCCCTGCGCTACGACTGGCCTCATCACAAGCTTTTAGATTTGATTTAATTGTTTTTTATTACGTTTCTATTCAAAAATATATATAACTAGCGACCCGCTCGCGGCTTCGCCCGCTTTAACTACTGAATTACTCATATAATGTACCTATGTTTGCAAAGCACTTAAGATTACTAATGTGAAAATTATTGAAACCTTAATGCAACCCACAATTTCGTAGCTCCAATAAAGATGTTCCAATTGTTTGAAAAAACACACACCTGAACAAATGACACAAACAACAGAAAACTTAAACGAAAGAAATTATAAACAACAGACTACCTACTATTCTCTTACCCAAAAATACTTAAACGAAAGATGTAACCAACAATGCCGCGACGAAATACATTATAATTATTGGATAACTCCAAAATACGTGCAATCGCTTCTAAATTTACTTTGCTATAGAGCCAGGCGCAGAATTGAAGCATTCTCTCGACCATCTCCGTAGTAGCTCCGAACGACATTTGGGCGTTGGTTCCCTGGCCGTGGTCTCAAGCGACAACCTGCTCTAGAGCAGACACAGAGAGAGAGGCGTGCGGGACGGGATTGTAAAGATTATCAAATGCCATCTAGGCGGTCAACTCAGTCAGGTGAGACCCTCGGTTTCCTGAGGGAGGCCCAGGTTAAACGACCAAGGATCAATGCAAAGCTCATGAGTCGCATTTGGAGGAGGATAGAAAGTCCCTCGGTCAGAGACGTCTGACCTCAGGCGGCCGGATATGTCACGGAGTGCTGCTCCTTAGGTGCAGGTGACCCGACACATTGGCGCAGCGGAATGCGTTGGACGCGAGACGACCAATGTGTACCTCTAGGCTTTCTATTTTTAGGTTGCGGTGATGCGAGGTGTTTCTCACGTAGTATGGCGCCTGCGTCGCTCGACGGAGGATGAGTAACCAGAGTAGTATACCCGCTCGCCAAACTGCTCGCTTCATGGGTGGATGTGCGCCTGGAGAAGTGAGAGGAATAACTTCTCGGACAGCGTGGAGACCGCGCAAAGGAGGGTTATAGATCGGTACCCCTCAGGCTGCTATGGGCTCTTCCCAGCCTTGGACAACATGATGAGCAGGCCCTCCTTCCATGCCCGGGGGAAGCTAGGCGGGTGCGGCGGATCCATTTTTATAAGCAAAATGTCGAGGGCGCGGGGGGAAGCGTGGAAGTCA
>JAATLQ010026873.1:3972-52498 GCA_013421005.1 Heliconius erato x Heliconius himera
GAGTTCGGAGAGTTCGGAGAGTTCGGAGAGTTCGGAGAGTTCGGAGAGTTCGGGGAGTTGGGGGAGTTGGGAGAGTTGGGGGAGTTGGGAGAGTTGGGAGAGTTGGGGGAGTTGGGAGAGTTGGGAGAGTTGGGGGAGTTGGGAGAGTTGGGGGAGTTGTTCGGAGAGTTGGGAGAGTTGTTCGGAGAGTTGGGAGAGTTGTTCGGAGAGTTGGGAGAAGCAGCCTTAAATGTTAAATTATTGATTTAAAGGATTCATAATATTTTATGTAAAATAACTGTAATAATTGCATATTAACTCCTGTACAGTTTTTAGATTAGTTACATATATTATATGAACGAACCAACCAAAATATCTTTGTATTTACTTTATATTTCTTTCAAGATCGTTCTTTATCTCTGTGTTGAATTAATTACGACTTCTTTCAAATGACGATAACTTTTTTTTTGATGAACTAAACTTTAGTAAATACGAAAGTTAAATAAGTTGAGTTAAAATAAAGCAATTGGTGAAATTTTCAAGTAAATCGGTTCAGTACTTTCAGAGAAAAATGTTAAGACACTACGTTCCCCACTTTCTGCCGAGTTCTGGAGGCATTGCGTGTTGAGTGGCAACTGAATTGAACAAGTTACTCTTTTTGATATAAAATATAATTATACTGTAATAGTTACAACCACGATGGCGAACCACGGTTTACTTTCCGTATATATATATGAGGCCAGTCATGACCCAGCGACTGCGCCACGACTGGCCTCAACTACTACAAGACGTTTTAAGATTATCCTTACAACACGAAACACCTTTATATCTTGATTAATTTATAAACTTTGTGAAAATATTGTGATTGACTTAAGTATTAGAACAGTTATAGATCATTCTAGATAAGATCCAGGTGTACACGCCAATTAGCGTCAGCTGTCAAAGAAATATATTAAATGAAGTCTATTGGCATATCGATTGGATAATGTGTGATGACCTCACAGCTCAATCTCAATATTTAGTATGCATATGTGGTTTGAAGGGCATTTCATGTGGAACTAAGGTTTTTTTAGCTTCACGCTGTATCTCGCATGTAGCAGGGTAGGCACAGTGAGGCTAGTGTTAAGACACTCTGCTCCTACTTTTTTGTACATGTCGAACTGAACATTATGAAGTGGGTTTAAACTCTGGCAGGAAAAAGCTTATTTATTACTGCTATTCTGCAAAATAGTGCATAAAATAGAAATAGGTTTATATATTTTATATTGCTTGTTTTACTAAATCAAAATAATCTTAATGTGAACTCGAGTGAAGATCAAACCCACAACCCTTACAGTCATACGCTGTCGAAGTTGGTCTTAATTTTTAAAATAATAGCCTTAAATAGTAAAAAAACTCGTATTTCGACACTATAAAGAATCAAAATTCAAAGAAGAAATCAAAATTAATAGGGTAGTTCCGGTTAACCTAGTATTATGAAATTTGGCACTTAGCATCTACAGGTATTACTACTAGCTTAGGAATAAATCTGAAAACTATATATTTGTGCTTAAATCATGAAAAATAATAGCATTAAAAAAGCCGCTAGTTGAAGTGAGGTATCAAAAGAAAGGGCACTGGCGAAGCGAAGCCTGAATTTTAGAAAAAGCTAGTGACTTCCAATTCTTGTACGAAACCCATGGTGGGCGAACCCGACTCGCACTTTTCCGGTTTTTTTTCTGTACAAATGTTGTCCGGAAGAAATCGCTTACTAGCGATAAGACCGCCTTTTCTGAGTCAATTATATTTTTCCTCTATTTTTTTATGTTCCCTTTAAATATTAAATTGCAAACAATAAAATATAAATAAATAAATAATGATAATTAAGTTTTCAAAGCGTTTGTGACACAGGAGGAGGTTACGTGTGTGACTGTAACGAGACGGTTGTGAGTTCAATCCCTACTCGAGGAATTTACTTATTATTTAGTAAGAATTTTAATTTTTTTAGTCTGGTATTAAGGCAAAAGCCCAGCGTTAAGTTCTGCCACTCAACGCGCAACGCTTCGAGTGGGGAACGGAGTGTTTTAACACTATATCCGCTGTGTACCGCACACAAAGATTGATACAGGAAGAAGATGATTTTTTTCAAGTTTCAACAGCAATCAGTAACATATAGAACTTATCTCTTTTTATGTATTCACGTTATTCTTAATCGGTAAATATATCTAACAGTAGCTATTATAAAATATGGATTCCCAGAAAATAAATACGATAAACAGTAGACTAAGCATTTAATAATATATTGCGGTAAAGTTTTAACCATTTACATAAAATATGTAATATGGACATGTAATTGATTTTGTATTAATAAAGCCAATAGCCAAATAAAGGAAACATGTTAATCTTTTATTAAAGAGATTATAAATATGTCATAGAGAACACCTTGTATTTTATGTTTAATACTAGTAATATGGCTAGTGGTGGCGCAGGCGCTAGTATGTGGATGTAAAGGCGACTGGGTGTGGGTTCGATCCCCTATTGAAATAAAATATTATCGGGGCAAAGCGCGGCGTTGAATTCCGCCACTCAACACGCAATGTCTCCAGAATTCGGCGGTAATTGAGGAACGTAGGTTCCATCTGTCTGCTGTGTGCAGGACACAGAGTGAAACTGTTTAGCTATTTTTTTTAATATGCCCCTTTAGTATATTGTAACCCGAAAATATTTTATGGTGATCATAGATTTAGATATAACAATCATTTATACACTTTGGAATCTATTTTTAAGAACGTAAAACGTAATGTATTGAACGTAGCGGGATTTTCATTTGGAAACCGTCTAAGAGATTTCAAGTGATTCCAAGAGGCGCGTGTTCAAATCCCGCTACGTTAAATTTTTTATACGTTTTCTAAAAAGTAATTTTCTTTCCTAACTTCAAAATGAAAAAAATATTTTGGAATTTAATCAAAAACAAATGTTACTCGGGTCTCAGGAAATATTTTATTATTAGCTTTTTTATTATCCTGTTTATAAGAAGGTATGCAGATGAATAGTTTTAGGTGTTCCTCACCGAATAATTTCCGCAACATTGCGTGTTGACCGGCGGAACTCAACGCCTCGCTTTGCCTTGTATCAGCGCGAGGTAATGAAATTAATTAATTTCTCTGGTTCGGAATCGAACCCACAACCTGTTTACAATCAATTACTGCACTATTGCCCCTATATTAATAAAATTTAGACAGTAAGATTCGAACCTGTAATCATCTTGTTATATGACTACGTATTATTTAGAAGTCAGTCAAAATTTTTACTGTGCAAAACAGTAAATAATAAGAAATTGAAATACGTTTGCCATTTATAATGCTAAAAGTGTTTTCATGTATGCATTACAAGTAGTACAAGAGTAAAGTTTTTTAAGAACTGACGCACGCATTATGTGGTTTAGTGACGTTTGAGGCATAAAAATGGTTTCATTTGTATATGTACAGGCCACTCGTGGCGCAGGGACACGAGCGTGTGACTGTAATCGCGATAGTTTGTGGGTTCGATTCCTACTCGAAATCGATATATTTATTATTTTTATTTCTTCATTCTGTTTTCGAGGCAAAGCGAAGCGTTGAGTTTCCCCACTCGACGCCCAATGCCTTCATAATTTTCTAACACTGCCTATATCTAATTCGACGCAGATAAAAACATGAATATATTTAATAAAATTCCACATAAAATTGAACTGATAATATTTATACATACACTATCCAGTTTTTATTAAATACTTACATTTCATCATTTTACTTTATTTATGGATAAAGATAAAAAAGTTCGTGATGTAAAGTCTGCGATACCTCTCTAAGTAGATAAGTACAAGTTCAATGGATTATGAAATAAATAAATAAATCAGCTTCACGCTGTATTTCGCACATAGCAGGGTAGGCAGAGGGAACCTAGTTTTATGACACTCCGTTCCCCACATTCCGCCGAATTCTGGCGGGACATAATTACATATTGCCTTCACATCAGAGCGAAGAAACGGAAATATAAATTTAAATAAATATTTTATTTCCTCGAGTGGGGATCGAACCCACTACCAGTCGCTTTTACAGTCACACTTTGTGCCCCTGCGCCACAACTGGCCTCCAAACATGGATTATGAAGTTACCATAATATATGTAGTTTAGTAAGTTTTTTTAATATATTTTTTAAACATTTTTAAAGTGTTATTCCACACTTAGGAAAGAAAAATAGTTATTTAGAAAACGTATAAAAATTTGAACGTAGCGGGACTCGAACCCGCGCCCACTAAGCCATACGTTGGCGTATGGCTTAGTGGTCAGAGCGCCTGGTCGGTTTCTTCATAAGCAATTTACACAATTTTTATATTATAAATAAGGACAATAAGCAATCATATTTAAAATTATTTTATTTAAAAATAATATTGGATTATTGAGGCCAGTAGCGGCGCAGGGGCACAAAGTGTAACTGTAGAACCGACTGGTTGTGGGTTCGATCCCCACTCGAGGAGATGAAATATTTACTTAAATTTATATTTCCATTTCTTCGCTCTGGTGTCGAGGCCAAGCGCGGCGTCGAGTTCTGCCACTCAACCCGCGATGCCTCCAGAATTCGGCAAAAAGTGGGGTTTTAACACTAGGTTCTCTTTGCCTACCCTGCAGTGTGCGGGATACAGCGTGAAGCTGATTTGATTTGATTTGAATATTGGATTAAAAAGGCACCATGACTTCATTTTATCTTGCATATTGTTTTGTTACAGTTTAATGAAAATTCAACATTAATGTTATTCGTCTTTATTTTTAGATCTTTTTCTCGTAATTATTTTCCAGTAGTGGCACAGGGGCACAAAGTGTGCGACTTGTAACCGCGACTGGATCTGGGTTCAATTCCGACTCGAGGAAATTAAATATTTTTTTAAATTTATAATTTCATTTCTTTGCTCTTACATAACAGAGAGGAGGCACTCGTTCGAGGTAAAGCACGGCGTTGAGTTCTGCCACTCAACACGACAAAAATGGAGAACAAGTGGCTTAACTCTAGATCCTCCTCCCTGCCTACTCTGCTGTGTTCCCGCACACACAGTACAGCGTGACGCAGATTTTAATAGAGTTTCATCTAAAAACTGAATGATTTATTTAAATTACCGTATTTAACGAGTAAGTGGACCACGTCTGCATAACAACGGACTTCATAAAAAGTTAATTATACTATCAAATTATACGCGAAATCATATTGTGTATAAATTAATTAAATATACATATTAAAAGATGATATTCTTTAAAATATGTTTTTACATCACCACGAAATCCGTGTAATCCGTGGATTCATTTTTTGCTAAATTAGTAATTTTCATGTTATCTACTACCTTTTAGCTTCACACAGGACAGAACAGGGTAGACAGAGCGAACCTGGTGCTAAAACATATCGTTCCTCATGTTCACCAAATTCTGGAGACAGGAGTTTTGAGTGGCGGAACTCCACGCAGCGCTTTACCATGAGGGAGAGCCTTATCCACCACCGCGTTGACAGTCACACGCTTGTGCCCGTGCGCCAAGACTGGCCTCAAACTCATCATGGTATCTATTTAGTCTGGAATTTCATTTTGTATGTATAATTCAAAGTATGTGATCCTATTATATATTCTTTATATAATATATTCTATTATAAATTCTTTTAGAAAAATATAGAACTTCGAGAAATGCATATTTAAGGAAAATGGAAAATAATACATACTGCTGTAAAATTTAATATACATAGGTGTAGTGGAATAAGAAAAGAATAAGTAAAGAAAGCAATATTTACAGTATATTCTCTTTTCCCTGCTATATCCGGGATATAGCGTGAAGATAAAAAAAAATATGATATACAAAAGTGGCAATGGAATATATTATAATGTATTATATGGTTTAGAATTGCAAAGTCATGAATGACACCGCGTTTGTTATGGGCAGCGCGTGTCTTGAGTCATATTACCGTCCTGCGAGCCAATACCTGGTTTGAATACCTAGTTCTGAATAAGGATAGTAAAATATGTAGCAGAAAAATATATAATAGCTAAATACTTATTTAGATAACGTATAAAAATTTGAACGTACCGGACTCAAACCCGCGCCCACTAAGCCATACGTTGGCGTATGGCTTAGTGGTCAGAGCGCCTGGTCGGTTTCCAGGAGTGGCAGAACTCAACGCCGCGCTTGGCCTCGACACCAGAGCGAAGAAATGGAAATATAAATTTAAGTAAATATTTCATCTCCTCGAGTGGGGATTGAACCCACAACCAATCGGTTTTACAGTTACACTTTGTGCCCCTGCGCTGCGACTGGCCTCAATAATCCAATATTATTTTTAAATAAAATAATTTTAAATATGATTGCTTATTGTGTTTTATATTTATAAAATAAAAATTGTGTAAATTGCTTATGAATTACTAAACTACATGTTATTACCGTATATACGTATATGGTGTAAATAAATTAAATATTTTATATCGAGTATTGTAAAAACATGTTTATTCTGAGTAGATAACTACATTCTAAGTGCAGGAGGCAGTTCTGATCGCAGACACAGAGCCATTCTCAATGAATGGACAATAATAAAACAAAAAAAGACTTTTTAAATTCAATCAGGTAGATATTGAAGACCAGGGCATTCATAAATTAGTCTTTTTAGTATTATCCGTATTAAAAAAAACAGCTTCACGCTGTATCCCGCATATAGCAGGGTAGGCAGAGGCAACCTAGTGTTAAAATATTTTCCCAATTTTCGCCGAATATTTCGTGGTTTTACGTGTTGAGTTGTGAATTACAACACCGGGCTTTTGCCTTAGTGCCAGAGCGAATAAATTAAAATATAAATAAATAATAAAAAATGTTGTTCGAGTGGGGAACGAATCCGTTGCAGTTACACCCTTCGACGGCCTCAGCGGTGTGAGAAATGAATTATTATTATCATTTCTTTGGCGTTGAGTTCCGCTACTCCACAAGCGCAATGTCTCGAAAATTTCAGCGAAAAATGAGGAATGGAGTGTCTTAGCACTAGGTTCCCTTTGCTTCCCTTTTTATATGCGGGATACAAAGTGAAGCCGTTAAAAAAGTTTGTTTTTTTCTTATTCTCGCTATATGCCAACTAAACACTCAATATTTGTCTTAATATTAAAAATAGAGGGGAAAGCTAAAAAAATATACAATAAAATTTTTACATCACTACGAACTTATATCGATAATTGAGAAATATATATTATTAAAAAAAAATCCAATTACAACAAACAGCTTCACCAAATGCCAGTTTAAAATATAAAATACCTTCCGGCATAGTTTCCTTTATTGAGCGAGTATTTTGGCTCAATTATATTCCTTCTTGACATATGAGCGTTCGCGAAAATACGGAATATTTCTCAGTTTGACATTCTCTTTGTGCGCGTTCATTAAATGTTACGTCAGTTGGTACCATAGTGGCCGTTCCGCAGTTCCTTCCTCACTGTCCTTTACAGGTCGTTCACTTTACGCCATTTTGCATAGTATTTTCACAATATAAATAATTAATTTATGTTTAAAAAACGTCTAAAGGTGATTTTTGTTTCTCTGCATAATATATTATTATATAGAAAACTAATTATAAATACGAAGTTTCTATTCTAAGGTTATCTATGGGATGTTGAGGGATTATGATTAGCAGCTACACGCTTTTTGTCATATAGCAGGGTAAGCAAAGGATTTCTAGAGTTAAAACTCTCCATTTTCCGTTTAAATTTCGAGAAATTACGTGTTCCATTACTCCCCTGAGTAGGGGGCCCACAACCGTCGTTTTTACAAAGTTCAAAGGCTGTTTCATAACACCACCACAGCTTCCTCTTCGGGTTGAGATTAGACAAATTTAAAGCGATGTTTGTGGATTCAAATCTCATATGTCAAGTTATTCATACATATATAGAATAGAGATGTATAAAATTCTTGATATGATAAATAAAATGTTCATGGCGAGATAAACAAAATGCACTTTAAATGTCTCAAACACAGGCACAGTGTGTTACAGTACACTATTCGATTGCGACACGAGGATATGATTTTTTAAAATTTTCCACGCTCTCCTAGAAAATTTAAGGGCGGCGTTGATCTCCGCCATTCGCCTCTTTTCAAAATTGGGTAGTGGTGGTGGTGGAGTACGGAGTATTGTAACATTAGCTTTCCTCTTCCTACTCTGCTGTATAAAAATGTTGGTAAATCTACTAGAAGTAAAGAAGAAATGGACATTTTAGTACTTGTAAGTGCCCTTATATCAGTGAAAACTAAATGTATTGATAGAAATAAAATCGTAATTATGCTTTTTATGATTATTTAATAGCCCTTTTTATTCGTTCTGATAATAATCACAATAATTTATGTTTCTTGTTGAATAAAAAAAAATCACTCTAGCGTATAGAAAATTAATGCTTAGAAATTAAAACTTTGGTTATATTGCTTATGATATGTGTATTACGTATTCTAATTAAATATATTTATCATTATTATCTATAGTGCAGGGGTTCCCAATCTTTTCTTGATCAAGGACCACTTTTATATCATTCTTGTTAGCAGGGACCACTATGCATGTAGGTATATTAAAAATTAACTGTGATAATTAAACAGAACCTTCGCCTCACAATCCCCAGTCATAAAATTAAAATTGTTCGCGGACCACTTTTAGGCTTCTGCGGACCACTGGTGGTCCGCGGACCACCGGTTGGGAACCACTGCTATAGTGTGATGTTTAAATGTGTGAAAACATTAAAAAAAAAAAAGTGATTTAATTGGTATTTTCCAGAGCCATTCCAGAAAGGAATTGAAGTCTCACACCCCCCCACCAGTTTAATTCGAGTTAACAAATAATGTGGTCAAAGAAGTTTCAATGCTTCATTCTAGCTTGTGTCACCATAACATTTGAACAATAAATTTCCGTTTATGAAAAGTAACTTTATAATTTTTTTTAAGCCAGTTGTGGCGCAGGGGCACAAGCGTGAGACTATTAACGGGATAGGTTGGGGGCTCGATTCGATTATGATTGCTGTGTTCTGATAACGAAGGAAAGTGCGGCGTTGAGTGCCGCCACTCAACACGCAATGCTTACAGAATTCGGCGGAAAGTAGAAAACGGAAGAGTTCTAATCTGAACAGAGTGTCTTCAATATATTCTCAAGTTCCTCTAAAAAAGAAAAATAAATCATATTAGATTTTGAGAAAAAATAACGTAATCCATAAGAAATTTCTTTGTTTTTAACTTTAATAAATAAAACTGACATAGTAAGAATGATGAATAAATTTGTTTTATAAGGAATATTTAATTAACTATTATTAAAGTCATATAAGTACGTATGTATATATTTATATATATACTATTTTTTATTTCTTATAATAGCGGAAGTTGTTCATTTACAAAGGTATGTGGCACGCATAATCACTCTTTGTTTTTGTATCGCAAAGTGTTAAAAATGTATAATATGTAATTAAAAATATGGATTTTTTACAGAATTTAGAGAAAAGTGGCGAACGGAGAGCCTTAACACTAGGCTCCCTCTGCCTACCCTGCTACAAACGGGATGCAGCGAGAAGCTTTTCTCTCAGTAGGCTGGGAGAATTTACATGAAGTACTGTATTTCTCGCTCTCTGCCTAAATAGAGAAAACCTGATGAATGGTGAAAATTTAGCATCCCCTTACAGAACCAAAGACATGAATATATATAGCATATATTATAATAAAAAAAGTACTCGTAAGTGGCAAAAAGTTATATATTATATGAAACAAGATGAGAAGTTCAATACAGATAGTAAATGTTTAATTTAATTATTATTAAATAAAGTTATTAACAAGAAAAAAATATAATAATTACATAACTAGATTACAAATAAAAAAAAAAAATGTAACTTAAATATTTTTTATGGCAACGGAATAATATAAGCCGCAAGGGTTAATATTACTTCGTTCACATTCCCGTTGAATCAAAAAGCAGTGATATCACATTTCATACTAGAGAAATAGCCTACTTCAAACGTATTTTTTAATGAACTCTCCCAAATATTTTTTAAATTTTTCTTAATCACAAATTTATTAATATATGCGGAACCCCTGTAAACCACGGTATATTTTATACGGAGGTAAAATGGATCTACGGTAATCTACGGGTAGGGGACCTCAGAACCTATAGGTTCTGGTTCCGCTATCTATAGGTGACTCGGTTGATCGAGTTACGTCCTGTATATAAAAACTCTTCATATTAGTTTCGTTAATACATTAACCTTGACATTTACATAAGAAAACTGTTGAATGTGACTTACTGACTTACTCTATGATAATGCAATTTTTTTTTCAGGTATGCTATAAGTAAAGTATCTTTATATATTTTTAATATCTTTCTAACTAATGGATTTTTAATAATATTTATACATATAATCTAAATTATTAAAATCTTTTTTCCATTGACAACAAATATAAACTATAACTAAAAAGTAGGAGAATTAATAATAAAAAGAAAAAATAACATGTGTATAAGTCAATTAGGATAAACAGTCGGGACGAATTCTTTTAGCAATTAAATCTACATAAGATAAACTTGTAAAATTTAAATGAGTAATTGATTGAATTGAGCTTCTTTTTTTTAGTTTTATGCAGTCGGGTTCATTGTTTCTTATTTTTATTTTTCAGCTCTATCCCACATGTAACAGGGTAGTCAGAGGGGGCTTAGTGTTAAGACACTCCACTTACCACTTTCCGTCGAACTCTGAAAGAAAATGAAAATGTAAAATATTTAATTTCTTTGAGTGGGAATAGAACCTACACTAACCTTGTCGCATTTACAGTAGTACGCTTGTGCCCCTACGCCACGACTGGAGTAGATAACAATGCTTTTTATAATTAGTATAACGGACCCAATCTTTGGAGAACTTTCTACACTGAACTGAACCTTAATTTGTTGCTAAAATATATATCAATAAGCAGTAATAAATAATATATCAATAAATACAACAATTGCATTCAACATCATTGTGGTTTTATCTAATTATTTAATGTGCAGGATAATTTAAAAAAATCTAAACAAATGATACCACAAATATGAATTTTCAAATATAAAATATCGGTAATAGGTAAAGATATTTGCTACGAAAACCTGTAGCAATTAAAGATAAATAAATCAGCTTCACGCTGTATCCCGCACACTGCAGGGTAGGCAGAGGGAACCTAGTGTTAAGACACTCCGTTCCCCACTTTCTGCCGAATTCTGGAGGCATTGCGTGTTGAGTGGCAGAACTCAACGCTGCGCTTGTCCTCGACACCAGAGCGAACAAATGGAAATATAAATTTAAGTAAATATTTCATCTCCTCGAGTGGGGATCGAACCCATAACCAGTCGGTTTTACAGTCACATTTTGTGCCACTGCGCCACGACTGGCCTCAACCTGTAGTAGAAGGTAAATATAAACAAAACGCTTATTATATGTATGTATGTATGGATGTAATTTCGCAAAATTACGTTAACCTGCCTCTTGTCTTGTTTGAGTATTGTGTCTTTTTATAGGATTAGAAGTTGTTATTACTAATTGAAACTCTAATAGCTCACTTACTGTAATTTTGTAGGAAAAAGTCCATGACTGACTTTTTTGTACTAACTTAAATCAGCTTCACTCCTGTAATGCTCACAGCAAGGTAAGCAGAGGGAAGGTAGCGTTGAGACGCTCCGTTTTCCATTTTCCGTCGAATTCTGGAAGTATTGCGTGTCGATTCACAGCCGAGCTTTGTCTCTACACCGGAGCGAAGAAATGAAAATATACAGTAACTTATTTAGAAATATATAAAATATTTCATTTCCTCGAGTGGGGATCAAACCCACACCAAGTCGTGTTAACACGTCACGTCACAAGCCACACACCTGTGCCCCTGCGCCACGACTTCAAAGTTCAAACTACTTGTACTAACTTAAATTATGTAATTTTTATTCATAGATTCTTTGGAAATCGATATATTTTAGTAATACTATTTTTCAAATTGATCACGTACTAGATCTATACGAAGATGTCCGATTACCTATACATATTGAATAATATTAGGCCATACAAGTACTGTTGAATCACAAAGGTATATAAAAATATTAGTTCCGTCCTACAGGATGCTACTACGAGTTCAAAAGTTCAACAACATAAAAATATACAGGGTTATTGGTAATTTGACCTATTTCCGTAAAGAGAATGGGATCATTTTAAACTCTTTTAGTCTTAAAATACCTAATGCTGAAATGATCTTAAGATAACTTAAGCTTTAGTTCGTTTTTAAAAAGCTGATTTGTAAATAAAAAAAAAACTATTGAATAAAATTTTATTGTTTTTGTTATATAATCAATTATTATTTACCAATTATTAAGAATGTATCATATTTGCTTAAGAATGTATCATATTTTATATGAGAAGTAAAAAAAATTGATACATTTACTTCCACTTAGTTCCACAGGTAGCCCGGTGTCGATTTTTTGGAATAAGAGATTTTTTAAATATAAAATATTCAATGAAATTATACCTAGCACCTTATACTTTGTTTTTATAAAAAGAACTTCCTTCCTTAATAGTACTGGCTTATTAAAAATGGATTCATATTGAAGTAAATACAAAAGAACTGACTTTTATATGTAGATGTGTTAATATTAATATATGAATATTTTTTGATATATGTATATAAAATGATTCAAATAAATATCGATATCTCTCATATATTTCGACTCGACAGGACAGGAAAAGAAAAAAATCAATATTTTCATTTCTTCGCTATGGCGTCGGGGCAAAAGTCGGCGTTGAGTTCCACCACTCCACACACGGATCGGAGTATCTTAATTCTCAACACTAGACTCCCTCTGCCTACCCTGCTAAACGCGGGATACAGCGTGAAACTGGAAAAAAAAACAAATAATGACTTTATTAATAATATTTAAACGGACAAATTATTCACATCTTAAATAAAACATAAATAAAAATATAAACGGCGAAAGCGTAATAAAGCTAAAAAAAAATAAACTACATCATCAACAATAAAACGACCACACATCACATCCATTTACACCCCATTACAGCAAAATTTAAACGAATGTCCTTTTCATACATACTGTCTTTATTAAAATGACGCTCGCTTCCACTTCACCTTGATTCTATATAATAATTATTGAAGTCAGCTATATAAAACTATTGGATATTCCGTACGTTGGTTAGTACTCGATCTTGTATTCGGAAAATCGGACGCACGGAGACAAAATGGTTCATAGTTCATCATTATTTGCTGTGGTGTTGTTCTGTTTGGTGCGAGGCGGCCTTTTGCAAATACGTAAGTGATTTACTGTATTGTAGGTCATATTATAGTTTAATGTCGGTTTGACAGTTTCTTTGTTTTTTTTTTTAATTTTGCTGTTCGGTTTTATGGCATTGGCCATGTGGTTAAACGTCTTAATTTGAAGGTTTACTAGGGTTTCGTACAATTTAAGGAAAAAAGGAACCCTTATAAGGTCACTTTGTTGTTCGTCCGTCTCTCTGTCTGTAAACTTGCACTTTTCCGGTTTTTTTGATCTATTTTCTAATTCAGCTGTTCGTTAATAGAAAATTAAATAAAAGAAATTAAATGTCAATTTCATTGAATTTAATTGTCAATAATTAAAACAAAGAAAAATATTATTATAAACAAGAAATATATTATTATAGATAATTGTTATAAATAATAGTGTAAGATTAAAATATAAAAAAACTATATTTTTTATACGATTACTACACTTTAGAATCTATTGTTTATTGTTTACATTTTCACCACGTACTGTATTTTAAATGCTGCGCTATCACAAATCGAGTTTTAATCGAATAAATATAGTATGGATCATTTTAATTTTATAATCATGTACATATAATGAAAAAAAATATATAAAGAAAAAGCACAAAGTGATTGATATTTAAAAAACTTATTTGGATTGGGTCCACAATGTAACGATATTTTAATTATTTTAGTGTTATTCTTATCCTAATGTAAGAAATATTTTTTTTATATCTATTGAATTATTATTACAACTGTTAGTATAATCGACGCAGTTCTCATTTTTTTTGTCGATTTTTTGCGGCTTAACTCGTCCTACTTATTTTGTGGTTATTGACATTGGTACAATTTTATATTTTTTTAAAATAAATAGTTATTTTAAAATTAATTTTAGTCAAATTATTCCATTATAGTGTTATCTTTTAGGTAACAATTTCCAATAAATAATATTTTTTTGTATATTAATAAACTGTGTATATGTAAAATGTCCTATGCCTGCCTATATAAATTGTAACGAAATCAAACACTTCGAGGCTTTTACAGAACTTATATTTCTTCCAGAGTTAAATACTATTTAGCTTGTACAATGTCTATCTTAAATTCTAATACAATATGTTATTCTAGAGATCCTCTTTATTTTTCCCTTTCAAGTCTAAAAGCATATCTCGAATTTTCCTACCACAATAATCATCATTTTATTAATGTTTTCTGTTGTGAATTCTTCGCCAATTGAAGAAAAGAAAAAGAAATGATTTTATATTTATTAGTTTTAATATTCACAATAATTTATTATAAAAATGTGTATATACATATACATATATATATATATATATATATATATATATATATATATATATATATATATATATATATATATATATATATATAATTCATAACCTATCTCCAAAGTCAATCTTAGATTGTTTCATATATCCAATCTCTAGATTAGTTATTAATATTGGGCGTTAATAGGAACGGAGTATCTTAATATTAGCTTCCCAGATTCCCTTTGCCTACCCAGCTTTGTGCTAGATACAGCGTGAAATTATTAAATTAAATTAGCTTCACGCTGTATCCCGCACTCAACAGGGTAGGCAGAGGGAACATAGTGTTAAGACACTCCTTTCTCCACTTTCCGCCGAAATCTGCAGGCATTGCGTGTTAAGTGGCGGAACTCAACGCTGCGCTTATCCTGGACACCAGAGCAAAGAAATGAAAATATATATTTAAATAAATAATTCATTTCCTCGAGTGGCGATCGAATCCGCAACCAGTTGATTTTACAGTCACACTTTGTGCCTCTGCGCCAAGATTAGCTTGTATGTATATAAAACTCTGCCGTCACTAGAATGGATGACCGACAGACAAGACAGACAGAGAGCTGAAATATGATATTTAGTTTACTTTGGGAGGGTAGAGAGCTAAAAGAACTGAGAGAAAAACGATAATATTCGCAAACAACGTCGGGAGCTGTAGCTTGTACTTTATATTAATGCTTATATTTAATATAATTTACATCAATATCGATTAAATGTAATGTTATATTTCCTATTATAAGTATTTTCGTCAATTTTAACTTCCTTTCTCTTCCTTATATTTCTTTAATAATATAGTTTTATTATACAGGTAATATAGCGAATAAAAAAAATAAAATAGTTTCCGACATTATTATATACGTATTATCTTATTATTAAAGAAAAAAAAATATGAGAACATTTTGACGTGACTTATGCCCGATGATAGAGCTCAGGCGGAAATAAATTATAATAAAAATCAGTGCAAAGAATGTAAAACCTTGACCTATGTGAATTTTTGATATTTGCGGGCATCGAACTCGCGACCTTGTTTCACAAAACGGTCCATGTTTGTGGAATATCTTTTATTTATGATTTTTCAAAAAAAAAAATCAAATCAAATCAGCTTCACGCTGTATCCCGCACACAGCAGTGTAGGCAGAGGGAACCTAGTGTTAAGACACTCCGTTAAGACTTTCCGCCGAGTTCTGGAGACATTGCGTGTTAAGTGGCGGAGCTCAACGCCGCGCTTTGCCTCGACACCAGAGCGAAGGAATGAAAATATAAATGTAAATAAATATTTTATTTCCTCGAGTGGGGATCGAACCCACAACCCGTCGATTTTACAATCACACTTTGTGCTCCTGCGCTACGATTGGCCTCAATATGATTTTTAGGTATATGGAGAGATCATTTAAAAGTAAATAAGTAAAAAAATAGATAAATTTATATATAAAAAAGATAAATAATGTTATCGCAGTAATCTTGTACTTTGTCTGTGTACGTCATGTTTATTAGTTTAAGTATATCTTCAGGCGATGTTTTTAACAGTTTAAAGCAAAGACTTTTCTATAGGATATTTTCAATCGTTATTATTTTTTAATCAAATAAAACTTGCTATTAATTGTTGTTGAATATATAAGAAATAATATTTTGTAAGAGTTTAGGCATATAAAAGTGATATGTGTAGTGTATTTTAAATTTATAAATTTAAAAGGATATAAATTATAAAATGAAAATTTAGTTTTTCTCATGCCGTAGGAAATTTGAGAAATCCTTCTTAGAGCTACCCTACACTCTTTAACCTGCCTACGTTTCAAGGTTTAACTTTTAAGTACAGTCCAGCTAAATTTCAAGTCCAATAATTTTACCTGAGATTTTAACCTCAATACCAGAGCGAAGAAATGGAAATATAAATTTAAGTAAATATTTCATCTCCTCGAGTGGGGATCGAACCCACAACCAGTCGGTTTTACAGTCACACCTCGTGCCGCTGCGCCACGAGTGGCCTCAATGACAAATATTGATTGAATATTAATAAATATTATTAAATATTATTATCAGGTCTAGATTCAGTTATGTGGTGTTGTCATGTTATTGTGTAGTCGAGAGTACAAATAAGCTTCTATTAAGAGTAATAAAAGTATATTAATATTCAAAATACAATAGATATTTTTATTTTTATATTTATATATAAATGTTAATTTACTTTTGGGCATTATCCGTATTGAGTCTACAAAAATCGTAAGCATTAAATAAGAATATAAAAAAATATTTATAAAAACAAAAACCTCTTTAAATTATGCGAGGTTCCTGGTAACGATTTTATTGATTGGATATTTACTTATAGATCCCGACTGTTAATACTAATAAACTATTGGGCTTGTTTATTTTCTTTTGAGTTTTATGCAGTCGGAGTTTTTGTTTTTATAAATATTTTTTTATTTTCACTTTTTTGTTAGGATTCATTATGGTAATGATAATCATAATATATTTTTTGAAATCCTCGTATTGAGCTCTTGAATTTGATATCCATATTGTGGTATTCGAAACGATTTTTTTTCGCGAAAAACATAACCCTTCCTTAGCAGTCGGGAATAATAATAACAGATATTCATTCAGCAAACATAACAAAGATTCAAGAGGCCGTCATGCTACAGGGGCATAATGGTGTGACTGTGTGATGTAGGTTCGTTCCCCATTAGGAGGAATGAATTATTTTTTATTATTATTTTCATTTCTTCGCTTTGGCATCAAAGGCCGTCGTTGAGTTCTACCTCTTAACACGCAATGCTTCGAAAAATTCAGCGAAAAGTGGCGAACGGAGTGTCTTAACACTAGGTTCCCTTTGCCTATCTTGCTTTATACGGAATACAGCGTGAAGCTGAATAAAAAATTAAATTTCCAAGGTCACTATAAATCTGTTTGTAATCCTTTACTGCGTAAGCAATATGTTGCGAATTCTAAATGCACCATTATATCAGCAGAGACTATCTTATATTGTATTATCAGCCATTGTTACGTACGTGTTGATTTTCCGAATGGGTTTCCTAGTGACTGTTGGAATACTGTTGAGTTTAAAAATAAATTATTACAATCACGAATACAAATAAAATAAAGCTATTTAATAATGTACACATCACATGTACAGAAATGTACACATCATATATTTGCATTGTGTTTTTTTTCTTATTTTTTTTATGTGTTAAGACACTCCAATCCCCACTTTTTGAGTTTTGGAGGCGTGTTAAGTATCGGAACGCAACACCGCATTTAACCTTGTTACCATACACCAGCGAATAAATGAAATATTAGTAAATAATAAACCATTTCCCTGAGTGGGAATCGAACACAAAGCCATCGCATATACACTCACACGCTTATGCCACTGCGTCACGACGGCCTTAGAGGCCTTAGAGGCTCTAAGCTCTGTTTCCTAGTAATGATAGGAATATTATGAGTTTAAAAATAAAACATTACAATGACAAATGCGAATAAAATAACGTTGTTTAAAAATTTACATATCACGACTATATTCCATCAATACATATTTATTTATAAATATAGTATAAATAATTAAAAGCGTTTATGTCTTTTATACCAGGAAACGATCCTTTGCCTGCTGTGTGTTGGATATAGCATGAAGTTGATTTTATAAAGTGACAAATTGCTGATTAGTGGCTATTTTATTTATGTTTAAGCAACGTACTCGTATATACTTCAAATTATTTTTTTAAAGCCGTCGTGACGCAATGGAATTGTGTCTCGTTGTAAATACAAAGATTGTGGGTTTGATCTCTACTTTTATTTTTTTTTATTCCCCCGCTCTGTCAAGACAAAGTTCAGCGTTAAACTCATCAGAATTCGGGCAGCAATTACAAAAAATAAATATAAACTAGAAGCAACATAAAATGAGAATAATATAATTATTTTTTTTTAAAGCGGACTACATAAAAGTATGCAAAAGAGACCAAGCAACTATCGACCACTGTCTACGGGACTCCATCGAGAATATACGGCCTCAACTTGTATCTGGAATTCCTGAACTCAGTGTGCCCAGTATCGAACCTTTTTATATACCAGAGGTAAGTTGACATTTTAAATTTTATTTAGATTTAAATTTTAAATAATTTTATTAAATAATTTTATAAGAACGTACAAGTAAGACACTTCGTTCTCCATTTTCCTTTCACTTGAATCCGGGATATACCGTGCTGAGGGGTAGACCTCAACACTTACTTACTTGGAAAATTAAAATAACATTAACGTCTTTTTAACATTTTTAAAGTGTTATTCCACACTTAGGAAAGGAAACCGACCAGGTCGGTCTCCACATTAAATTTTTTATACGTTTTCTAAATAAAAATTATAATAATACATTCCCCCAAATGGGGATCGAATCCACAACTATCGTCGTATTACAATCCTAACTAGATATGCGCAATGTACATAGTCTGAAATCTGAGCCCTGGCATACTGTAAATAAACGAAGTAAGTAGACGTTTATAGCATGAAAACTGTATGCATTATAGCTTGTTTTATTGCTGATAATAAAAAAACAATATAATCCTGAGCCCCTCGTCAGTCTTTGTACTTAAATACAATGTTGGGTTTCACAAAACCGCCTTGAACTTGCAACTTTGCATACCCTTGACATACAACAAATAAATTTCAAAAGGCAAAGCTTGAATTAAATTCTTAACATTACATAGTAGTAAATGACTTCATTTTTTTTGATTTTTTTATATTCATAAGTTTAAATGAGGCCAGTCGCGGTACAGAGGCACAAGTGTGTGACGAAGAAATGTATCAACGCTACTGGTTGTGAGTTCGATCTCCGTTTCGAAAAAATTAAATATTTATTTAAAATAATATTTTCATTTTTTCGCTCTGGTGTCGAGACAAAGCGCGGCGTTGAGTTCTGCCACTCAACACGCAATAACTCCAGAAATCGTCGGAAAATGGGGAACATAGGGTCTTAACACTACGTTCCCTCTGCCTACTCTGATATGTTCGGAATCCAGGGTGAAGCTAAAAAAAGAAATAAATAAATTTAAATGATAATGATGCAAGATTATTCAGTACAAATAATATTGACATAGCGGGTTAACAATTAGCAACAGGAGATTTTAACATTACGAAAAAATTAAGTCGATTTGAGAATCTTCTTCGTTTTGAAGTCCGTTACAATATAGCCCTTATTTTCTGAAATAAGTTATTTTTTGGTTAATTAGGCCTAAGTTTTAAATATATATCTAGTTCCCACATAAACACGTATAGTACGTATATACATATATTTTTGTATAGATTATAGCAGTAAGCGGAGATCTTGTGCCTCTCAAAGCTTCGGGAAAAGATGTCAAAGTATCGGGTGCTGGAAATTTTACCATTAAAAGTGTTTCGTAAGTAAAATATGTTTTTTTTTACAGAAATATTGCCATATTCATATACATAATTTTCACTCATATATATTCAACATACATCACAATATATATACAACAATTACATAAACAACAATTTATGTTAAGATTTTGTCGAATTTGGCTAAAATATAATAATAAGATTAAGCGGGCGAAGATGCGAGCGGGCGGTAATTTTAAAATTTTCATCTTTTAGGTTAAATTACCTAACAGCGACATTAAGTTCGAATTGTAATAGTCTTATCATTCACATACAGAAAGACACTCTTAAATGCTATTATTATGTACGATGTATGAAATTTAATACAACGCCATCTATTTTAGACTTTAGAACTTCACTTGAAGGTGGTTTGTATACAAATCAGCTGAATACAATTTGTACACGGTAGATGTCGACACTTAAAAATATGAGCTTTGACCGAAGACTTATCTTATAATAAAAACCATATAAATTTTATATAATTGGGATACAATATTTTCATACAACTATAAATATAAACGGGACGGTTGTGGGTTCAATTCCCACTTTTGTTGAGTTCTGCTACTGGACTTGATATATCTTATCAGTTAGGCGGATAGTGGGAAACGGAATATCTTATGGTTCCCTATGTCTTCCCTTCTTCGTTTTTGATTTTTGATTTTTTTATTCATAATTAAAATATATTGTTGTCTAGATGTTGTCATTTTTAGTAATTTCTTAAGAATCTAAAACATGCGAGTGCCATTTCAATTATTTTTATCTTTAACAGTATTACTATCATATTTTTGTCCATAAGTCCTTTATAATACAATATTCTACTTTATAAGTATAAATAATTTTAGGGAAAAAAAATTACAAATCCTATATAGTGTCGTTTCTTTTGCAGTGTAAATTTGGAGACTTTAGAAATTCGTGCACGAGTTCGATTCCCGAGACTGCACTTGGACGGACGTTATAATTTGGATACGCAGATTTTAATCATACCATTGCGTGGTGAAGGGAACCTTATAGCTGATGCAGGTGAGTTTTCTCAATGACACATAAAATAAAAAAATACATATATTAAAACGAAATATTTGAGAAATCTTACAAATTAGATTTTTTTTGTTGTAATATTTAATAGATTTTT
Organism: Heliconius erato x Heliconius himera; assembly: GCA_013421005.1. NCBI lineage: Eukaryota > Metazoa > Arthropoda > Insecta > Lepidoptera > Nymphalidae > Heliconius > Heliconius erato x Heliconius himera. The sequence continues at coordinate 25,068 of JAATLQ010026873.1, forward strand.
TCGAGTATTGTTGCGAGCATATATTTACATTTTCTATTTATACATGACAAAACTATTAATTTAATTTGTATGAACTTGTATTATAATTTTTTTTAGATAAATGTGACGCAGAAATTTTACTTAAGTCTAAGATCGTAGAGCGCGAAGGAAAAGAGTACCTATACTTTACAAACCTGAAAGTTGACATCAAGATCAAGGACTACAGAATCAGGTTAGACGGACTCTTCAACGGAAACAAGGCTCTTGGTATGTTATTTTTGTGCTTATTCATATATTTAAAAAAAAACATTATTCACCTCATTTCTTTTCACATGAAAAAATAATATTAAATAATGTGTGTTATAGTGAAAGAGTAAGCAAGCAGTAAGCACGATGGTTATGGGTTCGATCTGCACTCGGGGATTTCTTCGATTCCTCCGGGATTCCCCGAAGGACTTATTCGATTTATATTTATTTCCCAACTATGGCACGACGAAAGCGTATACCGGAATGTCCTAATACTTAGTTATCTATCCCCATTCTGCCATATGAGGCTTCATCAGTTAAAAAATAATCAGGTTTATTTCGTTAAGCAAAAAAATATATAATTTCAAATTGTTCCTCTGATTAGTTTACGTTATAACAATAAACTTATTTTCTCTCGTGTTATGTTTTACTTAGTTTATATGTATATAATGTTGTTAAAGAACTAAAATGGAACTTATTGCATTATTTTAATAAAAAAAATAAATATATCAGCACCATGTTGTATTCCGCATACGGCAGGCAGGGTAGGCAGAGGGAAACTAATGCTAAAACACTCCGTTACCCGTTTTTTAATATAATCTAAAATGATATCATTTTTAGGAGCAGTTAATTGTATGTTTAATAGTTTAAAAAAATTATGTGATTCGCCTACTTTTTATTTATATGTTTATATGTATGCGTTACAGACGGAATTTTTGCTCTTTTAATAGCAAAGGCACGACGTACTAACTAAAAAAAATAAAAATTAAATCAGCTTCACGCTGTATCCCGCAAACAGCAGGGTAGGCAGAGGGAACCTAGTGTTAAGATACTTCGTTCCCCACTTTCCGCCGAATTCTGGAGGCATTGCGTGCTGAGTGGCGGAACTCAACGCCGCGCTTTGCCTCGACACCAGAGCGAAGAAATGAAAATATAAATGTAAATAAATATTTCACTTCCTCAAGTGGGGATCGAACCCACAACCCGTCGATTTTACAGTCACACTTTGTGCCTCTGCGCCACGACCGGCGATAAAAATTAAAAAATATATTAGTATAAGTAACTACTGGCCATTAACTACGATAACTAAATGTACTACTAGCGCTCACCCTTACTCTATTTAAATATTTGCAAAGAAATATTTTCTAAATTTATTATTATTTTTAAATCTTATTAAATTCCTATTTATATATTTTACCCTATCTTTATTTACCAGTAAGTACAATACGTTAGTTACATTGGGCATATGAACCTTATGACTTTTGTATTTAACATCTATTCTCTTAAATAAGAGAACTTATTTATAGAGATACGTGGTTCTCGATTTCATATAAAAATTAATGCAGAGTAACTTTTTTTACGTAGCCATGTAAATATTCTTTATAGTTTAAGTGATATCTTAAAAGTCAATGTTTTTTCTAAATTATTTTAGAAAAAAAAAACTAAAAGAAAGCAGCTGGTATGTTATGATACTTTTAGGTTTTTCAGTCTTCAAAATTAATTATAAACTCTACTAATGCTTTTCACAGGCCTAATGGCTATGGAATGAAAAGTTTTATTAAAATCAGTTTATTTAAATCAGTATTTGCAACTAGTACATACATTCAGTTAGTACTATTTATTACATTATAGACTTATATAAAATTTACATATTTCTCATTTTATCTTTACAGGAGATGCGACTAACGAGGCGATCCATCAAAATCGTGCGGAGTTCCTGAAAACTATGCAGCCATATTTAGAAAAGACCGTTGCTAAAATATTGTTGGACGACGCTAACAAAATTGTAGCGCCATTGCCGTTAGACGAAATACTGCCTGTACCTTAATTTATTATTTATTTTAATTTAAAATTAATATTGCAAATATAATTTTAAACTCTGAAATCTCCAAAGGACGAAAAACAACGCGAAATCACTTACTATATAGTATGTTTTTTTGTGTTTTTGCTTTGATAATCAGTACCTATATTAGTGGGAATGATACGAGTCGTAGTATTTATTCCCTTTTACGTTTTGATTTTCTTTAAAAATGATGAAGTAAAACGCGTGATATCGCGTGAACTTTCAATATATCAATTTAATACAAAAAGCGAAAGTATCTAAAAGTCAGTTAGTTCAATATTTGAAAGAACAATGCCTGGCTCTATCATAATATAGAGAACATCAACATATAGAGACAACAAACCGTCACGTTGTTTTTCGCCATTTGCTAATTAATACATATAAAGTAGAATATAATATAATATAATATTATAAAATAATTAGGGCAAAAATGTGATAGTATTAATTTTAAGATAATATAAATAAAATAGCACTCGAATCGAATATTTATGTATATGATTCATAAGAAAATCTAACGCATAAAATACAAATTATTTAAAACGACGACACACAATACATAGTTAATATTTACCAAAAATCCATTTTGTAATTTAAATATTAGTAAATTTAATTATAATGTCAAAAGTTTGAACAGGATGACTTTATTTCACTTCTGTATTACGACATATAGAATATTTGTAAGCAAAATATGAATGGCCTTAATATTGTTTATTTATGTGTAATTTTGTGATGGTGAAAGAAAATAAATGTGACCAGGTATTTTGCAACATACGGGACAGAGATACTTAAAAAAATTGTATTTTAATCGACCGATTGGTGAGACTGGGTCGGCTCTGTGCGGTACTTCTTATCAAATCAGCTTCACGCTGTATCCCGCACAGAGCAGAGTAGGCAGAGGGAACCTAGAGTTAAGACACTCCGTTCCCTTACCTCTTATCAAATGTTATATATAATAGTATTGTATAACAAATTTTCTATTTAATTTATCCTTCAATTCATATTCTTTTTCTTTTATAATTTAATTTAAACGATAGGCCATTAAAAGTTATAAATATACGGAAAAAAATAAAAAAATGGTATATTAGTTACAAAATCTAATATAAATCAATAGTAAAAATCGCTTGGTCACATTACTAATATTGCGCGTGCGTCTCTAATATTTTGTACATTGCACCTGCACTGTTATTTCTGTAATTGTTATTACTCCATACGATCATACTCTTAAATTATTTAAGGCTTTAAGTAGCGGTTAAATGGACAAATCATATTTTTTTTTTTATTTACAAAGATTTTTACGTATTGTAAAATTGTTGTTAACGAAAATTGGAAATGTTAAAAAAATAATAAAATTGTGTAAATGTATATTCGGTTTTATTTTTCATCTTCATGTATGTGTGCTTTGAATTAACATTTTTTTCGTTCAGAAAAAAACCTTACTACTAATAATAGTAAGAGAGATAGCCGCAGGGGCACAAACGAGTGACTGTAAATGTGGTAGTGGTACGTACTACTTGTTCGATTCCCAGTCGAGGAAATTAAATATTGAATATTTTAATTTCCTCGCACTGGTAATGAGTGCGGCGTTGACTCCCACCACTCAACATGCAATAACCCTAGAATGCAGAAAGTGGGGAACGGAAGAGGTTTAATGGGAACGAATGTTTTAGCACAAGGTTCCCAGGGTCCCACTGCCTTATCCATGATTTGGGCCATCTAGAGAATCGTAGATAGAATAATAGTAAAAAAAAATATTCATAAAGCAAGAGTGGTACTATAGACAGAGGGAAACCTGTGTTGACCTTTTCATGATAGATGAGGTGAAAGAGGTTTGCAGAGACCGTAATTTTTGGCACTCCGTTCTCTCTGGCTACTCTGTTAGGAATAATACGTGAAGCTAAAATTAAAATTAAAATAGCTTCACGCTGTATCCCGCACACAGCAGGGTAGGCAGAGGGAACCTAGTGTTAAGACACTCCATTCTCAACTTACGATATTTATATCAGCTATATAAAAGTGTTTATTCTTATATATACCTTTTAATACAGCTGATATCAGCCATATTATTATTTTAATGAGGACTTACTTATTAAATTATTTATAAATAGAATAAATAAAACTAAAAAAAAGACATTCCTAAATATTTACAATTCATAAAGTAGAGTATATATATTTCTTCTTAGTTATTTGTATAATTCATTATTATATTAGTAAAGTTCAACATTTTAACTTTCGTTCGTAAGCCTTGACGAATGAGGGTTTCCAATCTGCCATAATTGCGGATAATCGGTTCCTCTTTACACAGCATCCTACTGACCCATCCGTTTGCGATACGCGCTACGCGCCGGTTGAGAAATAAACAATAAACATTACTTATACTATTCAGTTGATTTTTTGTTTAGGTTTTTTTATAATATAGAGAAAGCAGAAATAACTAAGTGATGTAAGATAGCAATAGTCAATTTCCTTACTTTTAGCACAGAGTAGAGCCGTAATCCTATAAAGAGTAGAGCCGTAGTCCTGTATAGAGTAGGGTAGTTATGCCGTCTGGTCTAGTCAGTAAAGTTGTTCCATATAAGATTTCACTGGAGCTTTTTAATACGTTTGTATTATCTTTGTTTGTCTCTCTATTTATGTCTCAACGATAAAAAAAAATTCAAGCCATTTCGAGTCACTTCTTACGATGCGATTTGCTTGAACCGAAAAACCTGAGAATATAACATATTTTCATAGCATTAGCATGAACTTCATTGAGCATGATGATGATGAATCAGCAGAAAGTAGAGAACGGAGTGTCATGATACTAGGTTGCCTCTGCCTACCCTACTGTGTGCAGTATACAGTATGAAGCTGATGACTGTCTTAACATTCTGGTCCTCAAAGAAAGTGCTTTTGATCTTGTGTTGTTTTTAGCTTATCAACTATTTCGATTAATGATAATATATATATAATTCCAAGTATATTTTTCGTATCTCGTATCTTTCACATCTTGCAACTTAAGGGCTACATAGGCAAGAGTAAATATTCCGCTCTATAAGTGTGTTGCATAGCGCAACCTTGACGAATTTTGCCTTATCTGATCCAAGTGAATATCGGGTTTGCATCATATCCATTCCCACTCTTATATTAATTATAATTTTATCATTAATAAAAGTTGGTTAAATACGAAGATCTTTGACGTAAATCGTACGAATTATTTAAAATCATGACACGTTCTGCGGCGATATATATGACATATGGCATATGCGTTGAGTTCCGCCACTCAACACACTATGCCTACAAAAATCGGCGGAGAGTGGGGAGCGGAGTGTTTTAACACTAATCTCCCTCATATACAGCCTGGAGCCTTTTTTATTTATTTGATGACATATTCCAGCCATTTTTTTACAATTCGTCTTCCATGGCTCATAAGGTTATAGTGGCTGTTTGATGACATTATTAGTTTACGTAAGCCCCCATAGCAAGTGAGATCTTATTTCCACTGTTGCCAATAATACGCAGCCTGGATCGCCTTGACCACGTTGCTTCACCACGCCAGTCGCCGACGGAAACGGAATTGATGTCATACGCTACCTCAATATACGATTGGGAGATGCAGTTTGAAACGATATATTTTTTTAATTGGTTCTATATGGATAAGGAATTGAGATTAGATTGTGTTTAAGGCAACATTTGAGGCCAAGGTTGTATTGACATATCACTAATTTTGTCTCGATAAATTAATGTCGATATTTTATTAATCCTACAAAAATCTCGTCAGGCCCGTCTTGTCGCAATGGCATAAAGTGTGACGCGACAGGTTGCGGCTTCAATTCCCACTCGATGAAATTAAATATATAATATTCCCATTTTTTTCATTCTGGTGTCAAGACAAACGCAATGCCTCCGGGTTCCCTCTGTCTGTTCACTATAAAGTAGAGAACGAAAGTTTCTTAAAAGGAACAGAGTGTTTTCACACTAGGTTCCCAGATTCATTCTGCCTACCCTGCTATGTACAGAATTCAGCAAGAAGCTCTGGTGCATAGAGAATGGAATATCATAACATTACGTTCCCAACTATATAATATTTACAAAATTACCTTAAAGACACCAGGGTGGTGAAGTCAGTTATAATATTGCAGAAGATATATTACAGCTGATGGCCAATGATGACAGGATCATTTAGGAAAGAATCGCACTATAGCGCCAGTCACGGTTCTCGGTCTGATCTCAGTCTGTTAAAAATATTCCTATATGAGAAACATTCACATTATCGTTCTAGTCAAGTTCCGATCCAATCATGCATATAAAAATATTTATTTTCTCTCTCGGCTTCACGCCGTATATCATATGTAGCAGTAGAGCTTAACGCCGCGCTTTGCCTCAACACAAGAGCGAAGAAATGAAAATATTAAATACTAGCGGCCCACTCGCAGCTTCAAACATTTTTCAATAATTTTCATTATTCTGGAAAAGTGCAAGTACTATATGGTTGCTTGCGAAGATCTCATCGGCGGCAATGGCGGCCCCCGCGGGACTCGAGCACGTAAACAGAGCTTTAAATTATTTTAAATTTACATTTTCTCGAAAAGTAAAGCTTATCTTTGTTAAATCCTTGATGATCAATATCTTCGTCAAATAAAAAACGTTGAAATATCACCTTGCAATTTTCAATTATTTTTTGTCACAGAATGTCTTATTGTGACTGATTTATAAGAAATAGATGAGGTCTCGCGGACTTTATTTTAAAACTAATGAAATTGAATGTTTTTGTAGTATAATGTACTGAAATATATTTAACAATTTCTGCAGCGCACGCGGCCAAAGTAATACGATAGCGTTCCTAATTATTGTTATTTGTTATTTAAGGCTAACTAAGAATTAAACTCTAATGTTATATATCAATAAGCCTTAATAGTCTATAGCACTCCTGAGGAATGTAGCTTTAATACAAAACAAAAATAAAGTAAATCCGACCAGTACTTCCAGAGACCTTACCGCTTAAATAAACTAACAAACACACTCTCTTCTTCTTCTTCTTCGTGTCAATGCTTGGAAATTTATATCATATTTTGCCAGTATTTAGCCACGTTGACTGCGGTATCTGTTGCCCTGATCAAGTCGTCATATGAACATGTGAATGGACATTTGGGGCAGGAGAGTAAGTGTTATCCTTTAGTGCGTACCCTCATTTCATAAGATGTTCCTTGCATCGGCCAACCTGGCTCCGTAAACGATTAAGCGACTTCCAGGTCGGTGGTGGGTAGTTTGTCTACCATAGCCGTAACACACTCTTCCACTTTATTTATTACTATAGATTTCATTTCCTCAAGTCGGCATCAAACCCACAACCAGTCACGATTACAGTAACACGCTTGTGCCTTTGTGCCATGAGTGGCCTCTAAGAATATTTTTTATACTGTGAATTGTTCCTTAGGGTTTTGCATTTGAATGGGAGAACATAAATTGGCTTACTTGTTTAGTGTTCAATTAATGTGAATGACACTGATATTTAATCAGTTTCTTATACTAATTAATATATATTGTGTGTTATTAATTTTGATATATTATGTTTTATTCTTCTGTCACATTCTCTCTAGGAACGCTTGACGAAAGTATGTAATATGTATTGCATCGTTGATTTCAATGATTCGGAATGTAGCCAAAATGGGTAGAAAATTGAGAGAGGATTGTAGAGCGTCTTACTACGTTTTTTTTCTTCTGACTAGTTTCCTAGTTGAATCGCGTGAATTTTTCTATAAAAAAACTTTATTTTTTCGCTCTGCCGCCATTGACATGAGGATCGGAGTATCTTATCACTATGTTCCGTCTGCCTATCCTGCTGTGTGCGGGATACAGCGTGAAGCTAATTTAATTTAATTTAATTTAATAAAAAAACATGCTTATACAAGAGTTCGAGTGTCATACAAAAAGTGCTATTCTATAGAATTAATACGGTCAGGGGTTATAATTAAATGTAATATATTTTTTGTGGTTTTGGTGAACGGTTTCTCGTTCACGTACTGAATACTACAAGGTAAAGTTAAATACGACAACAAAGGCCGAATTTGATTACAAACTCATAAAACATTGTGAAATTTGAAATAAGTTTACTACTTTTATTTTTTTTGTAAATATTTGTTAAGTAATTGAAATACATGCTTAAAGCACAACAAGCGAATATTTATGATTTATATTTAATGTAAAATAAATGCTACTCTTAGTAAATAAAAATTGGTCAAGTGCGAGTTGGTCTCGCCCACCGGGGGACACATTTTACGGTCAACGGGAACGTGGCATAAAAAGTTAACAAGCTTAAGAGTTCGTAAGTAACCAAACTTTAGTTATTTTTTTAAAAATTGAGTTATTCACTCAATTTAAAAAAAATGAACTAAAGTTTGGTTACTTCCTCAAAATTATACATTACTCAAAATTGAATAATAACACTCATTTTTTATGACATAAAATACAAGTGTAAGTTTATAAGGTTTTTTTGTGTTAATGCTTAATTTTTTCTGATTCAAGGGACCGTAGACGGGATATTCGATATTAATTTCAGCTCGATACTTCAACGCGTTCTTGAGATAAACGGTCTTGGACAGACATACAAACATACAGAAAGACGAACGACAAAATGATCCGTTCCGTTTTTTCTTATGAGATACGGAATAGGTTCCGTATCTCATAAGATATGTCCCTATATATACACTCAAAGTAAAAACACTCATTTTTTATATATTTTTTAAGAAATTCCTTTGTATGTGTGTTTACATGTTTGATATTACAAAATATACATATTTAATGTACATAAACAAAGTACATGTAAATACATAAATGTTCTTTTTAACGTTTCCGCGTTTTCCTTAGTCGGCATATAGCAATATGGCAATAGTAGAGATGTTCTCGCCTAATGATATTATGATGGATGACACGCAACTGAACTGACACGCAATACATCAAAAATTCAACGAAAAAGTGGAGAGTGGAGAGGAGTGTCTTGACACTAGGCTCTCTCTGCCTACCCTGCTGCATGCGGGGTACAGTGTGAAGATGCAAAAAAAAGATTTCTTTTAAATATATTTCCTGAAAAACGCGGGAAGGAAGAGACCTTTACCTAGCCTACTATGGAGAATACAATTATATATTTAAAATATAATTTATAAGAATATTATTTCATCAATATGGTATTTAGGGACTGTACTAAAAACTAAAATGAAATCCAAAACCTTCATATGATCTGCATACACCATATTACGTTGCTGTAGTTGTTAAAAACAAAATCGTTTCTAACATTATTGAAATATCATAAACATTTTTTTTATTATACATAATATTTCACGTCGTCGTAAATGCATAATTTAACGCTAAAAGCACAAATTAATATTGCAACAAAAACGTGATTTGGTCACGTGTTCGACTTGGATTCCATTTCAGGATAGACGTGTAATAGCGGGAACCAAGTCCAAGAGAGTGTTATCCCGTTCTTTTATACTAAAAGTTGGTGAAGAGACGAGGTAGGCGCTATATACATTGGGCTTGTGTCTCAAGACATTCACATGTCCTTAGCGTTGGTGGTGGTTGCGCAGGCGCAGTGCCGGTCGACACCGCGACTCGGCTGGGTGATTCGACAGTTGTAGTGAATACGAATATATATTATTTATTAGTTGTAATATGTTAGCAACTACTGTGTTTCTATTGGCACTGCAATATGCGGTTGCTGAAATTCGTAAGTATATAATTAAAATATTTTATGTTAGAATTAATTTAGGTTTAAGCTTATAATATATAGAAAATTTAAAGATTTTTCTTTAATTTTTGATAAAAAATATTTTGATATCTGTTTTTATTAGGTGGTACCTTGTTGCATTTGAAAATTTAATCACTTTTCAATACGATGAAGTTATAATTTTTAAAATTAAATTAAATTAAATCAGCTTCACAGTAATGGTAGGCAGAGAGAACCTAGTGGTAAGACACTCCGAGGCATTGCGTGTTAAGTGGCAGAATTCAACGCCATGCTTTTGGCTTTGACACCAGAGCGAAGAAATGAAAATGTAAGTTTAAATAAATATTTCATTTTCTCGAGTGGGCATCGAATCCACAACTTTCTGTGTTTACAGGCACATTCTGTGCTCCTGCACCACGACTGTTATTGTTTTTGTTTTTGTATTTATCTTTAATTATTATCATAAAGATTTAGCATAATTTTCACTTCTAATATAATTAACAACTATAATTTCTAAAATTTACTCCGACAATTTTGTAATACTTAAAACTATTCAAGCACTGTTTTGAAAATAACGGTTTCTTTCAAAGACTTTGCTACTCTACATACATATTTATCTAGAGTGTATGAATGAAAGGCAATATTTAGATTTATTGCAAGTGGCTTATGCAAGTCTACTACTACTACTGCTGCAACACATTCTTTTGGCTTATTAGGTTGATCAATTAAGAAAATTTTAAATAATCATTTATTTTTTTTATTTTTAATTATTTTTTTTTACTTTTTGTTTGTATTAACTTTAATAATATAAGAATAGTTTTAAACGCGACTTTGTCTATGTAGCAAAAGAAATTGATATAATTTGTTTATTTATGAACCGATTGAAATAAAATAGACCTTTTATGTTATGGGAAACTAAATTTGAAAACTGTAATTTAATCGGTTAAGCTGTTTTTGTTAGTAGTACACAAACGTATAGATATACTTATTATTACTTTGATAAATGCTCCAAAAAAAAAAAGTAAAGTAGTAAAAGCCATACTATTATTATAAAATAGTTATAGGAAGACATAATAGAACATGTTGTGTACAAGTGGATAGTGTCGCCTATATTAGAAGGAAGGAAGACATGGACGGTAGACTCGTATATTATATAGTCAAAGTAAATTATATCATTACATTAATTTGAATTTAATATGATCTAATAGAAGTAATCAATCATTTATCTAATAAGTGAAATAATAAATTATAAATTGTTAACATTATGCAAGTTTAACTTTCTCATAACTAGTTTGGTTAGATGCTATCTTCTATTTACCTAATCTTTCTTTTTATATACGTGCTATATTCCGCACATACCAAGGTAGACAGAGGGAACCTGGGAACCTAGTGAGACACTCCGTTCCCATTTAGGCACTTCCGTGCCCCATTTTCCGTCGAATTCTAGAGGAATCGCGTGTTCAAAGGCGGAACTCAACGCTGCGCTTTGCTTCAACGTTTACGTTATTATAATGATATATATATACTTTTCGCATCTCAGTACAGGTCGAGGTTACGAGGTTATTTCATAATATTTACAAAAACTAAAATGATTGGTATAGATTATCGACAAGTGGAATGTTGTCATAGTATTGCGGCACAGTCATTTATCAATTGTAGCATTTGAGAAACATAAAGGAAAATCAATTTGATATATATTTTTTTTTTATATATTAATCGTATTGAATTATTACAATCCTAAAAATATATTTTTTAGCTTCATGTTGTATTATAATTTTAAGCAAAAAATAATCTGTCAAAGATAACATATTATAAATTCAAGGTCTTTACGTGCTTTTCTCATTATTTACACATTATAACCCAAATTTTTCAAGGTAAAAAAATATTTATGTTGACGTTAAATTAAAGATAATTTGACAGGATGCACTCAAAATATTAAGTAACTTGCTACGCTTCATGATTTTATAAGGTTATTTATTACTAAGACCACCCGCTAGTGTAGGTAGGTTACGATTTACAAAAATAAAATCTAAAATATGTTTTTCTTGATAGGTGTAATTAAAAAATATATCATTAAATTAACGTTTAATTTATAATGAATTTGTCATTAGTCATGTCTCACAAGCATAGAAATATGGAAAAAAAATTATCTCTGGCTCGTCAAATTTTAGACAGTCGACAATCATTAATTTTGTCTTATTTTAAGTCCAAAATCAATTGAGATCTCCTCGTTCTATTCTTTGTAAGAGTTCTCCAATGCTCGTTGAAAATAAGGTAGTAATATCCAAGGCCATCAGTCCAATTTTCAAGGGCGATTCTTATAATGAGTTAAGATGCTAAATAAAAGAGGCGACAAGATCTATCCTTGGCGTACGCCGGAGCTGGACTGGGAATTGCTCGACAATACGTCGTCTTGCGTAACGAAAAATGCAAATTAGCTTAGCTAGAATTTTCGATAATTTGATGCACAGTTAATATATGTTTTATATTTATATAGAAAACGTATATAAATTTTGAACGTAGCGGGACTCGAACCCGCGCTTACTCCTCCTCCTCCAAAATGTTAAAAATATATGTTTTATCATAATGGCAAGGCTACCTTTTACCTTTAATGCCCTGTCTGTTTTGGGGTGATTATCTTTGATAAGTAGAATTTTTCGCTTAGAATTAAAATCAAATTAAATCAGCTTCACGCTGTATCTCGCACATAGCAGGATAGGCAGAGGGAACCTAGTTTTAAGACACTGCGTTCCCCACTTTTCTTCGAATTCTGGAGGCATTGCGTGTCAATAGTAAAAAAATGGCGGAACTCAACGCCGCGCTTTATCTCGACACCTGGCAGGGTGAGAATATTTTTATGTTTAAATTTTTTTAGTTTCTTTGATCAATTTAGACAGAGGATCCACAACCCAACACCTACTGTCTCCAAGATGGCTAGGAAATAAAAATTCTAAATATGAATCACTGTTTCTTTAATAGTGTATTCAGTAATACTTGAAATGTAAAATAAGTCATTCTGAAGTGAACTATATCATGTTAATAATTAAACAAGAATATAAACAAGTTTATAACAGGTCTTACAGGCAAAATTATATAATCAAACTAGTTTTTAATGTAGGTTTTTTCATAGAAAATGAAGAAAACGCTTTAATAACGTCACTCATTTTATATGTAAATTATTCTGTCTGAAATTTAAATGAATAGATTAAGTAGTACAAAGTTGTGGGTTCGACTCATAGTCGAGGTAATGCCTAATGCGGTGAATTGCGTCACTTAACACGCATTGACTCCTAAGTGAAAATGGGAAATGAAGTGCATCAAAGGATAACTTTTATTGATTTATTTTTATTAAATATAAAATAAAAGAAAAGAGAACTAAGCCTTTAGTTTACGTAAACTTAGTGTCAAGACACTCCGTTTTCCGCATTCTATTGTGTTTTGAGTGCGACTTGATATGGGCGAAAAGAAGACATAAAAATAACTGAATCTCTCGAGCGGAATCGAACCCACCAGTCACTACTATGATCCCAAATTCATATATAGCTTTTTACACTCTAAATAAATCGATATCATAATAGAATAATAAGTACTTAAATACAAACATATTATTTGAAAGATAATAAATATGACATTTTATTTTTTACTAAGCCGAAATATTAATAGAAATCGGAACTACCCGTGCGTGACGTTTTCCTGCACTGTGCGCTCTAGCCAAAGAAAATCGATACTCGGTTATACTATACCAAGGTTATCGATATCACAATGTAAATAACATGTAATATTAGCCGTTAACCGTTAGTGGCCGTCGTGGTGCAGGGGTACTAGGGTATGACTGTAACGCGACCATTTTGGGTTCAATTTCCACTCGAGGCAAAGAATTATTATAACTCTGGTTGGGACCAAGGCAAAAGCCCGACATTGATTTCCGTCATTCAACTCGGAAAATTCGGCGGTAGATGGGGAACGAGATTGTCTTAACACCAACTTCCCTCTGTCTATCCTGATGTGTACGGAATACAGCTGAAGTTGATTCAATTTTATTGAATCGTTAAACTATCAAACCTATTTAACTACTAAAATAGAGAATATTATTAAAAATACAATTTGTATAAATATATATTTTAATATTAGAAGATCGTTAAATATACAGTTAATTAAGAAAAAAATCTGTATTTCTATTTATGATTACTTAGGCGTCTTGGCTGTTACTTGTATGTTCCTCTTTAGTATGTAATAATGTTTTGTTTTAAATAAAAAATAATAATAAAAAAATCTTTTTTTTTTTCAGCCCCGTATATTAAAATATGCCAGCGTAATGATCCCAATGTTGACAAGTGTATCATAAACTCCATAGAAGAACTCCGACCAAAGATGAAAAAGGTATTTCTTTTTTTTACATCCATAACACTTCTAGTTTTCCCTAAAGGGCCGTAATTTAAGGAGAATCTCATCAAAGATGAGACTGGTGGGATGGAACTAAGGGACTGACGATATTTAAGGTATAGAAGGATCTTATTCTGTAGGTGGTACTGGAGGTGTCGCTGGATCTGCAGAAGTGGCTGGAACTTGAGGTGTAGATTCACCTCCAGCACCAGCCACGCCTGATCCAGGCGTGGCTGGTGCTAGAGGTGTAGATGGATCTTGCGGTACTGATGGTGCTTGAGGGGGAGTTTGAGGTGATGCTGGTACATCTGGTGTAGATGGTGTCTGAGGTTCCGATGGATTTTGAGGTGCTGAAGGTACTGAAGGAGATTGAGGCGTGGATGGAGACAAAGGTGCGGATGGGTTCTGAGGCGTTGCAGGCACCGCAGGAGTTGAAGGAGGGGCAGATGACTGGTTAGGTGTAGTTGGTTGTTGTGAAGCTGGTTGTTGAGAAGCTGGTTGTTGAGAAGTCGGTTGTTGAGAAGCGGGTTGTTGAGAAGCTGGTTGTTGAGAAGCTGGTTGTTGAGAAGCTGGTGGTTGAGTAGCTGGTGGTTGAGAAGCTGGTTGTTGGGATCCAGGTGAATTCTTAGGGTTATTTGAAGCATTAGTTGTGGCATCAGATGTAGATTGCGAAGAATCTTCTACTAGAATATCTTGAGTCTTGTCTGGTGATTTATTATTAGGTGAACCATCTTCACTGAATTCTGCGATCAAATCAGTATTTGTGGCTGCTGATGATGCTGCGCTTGAAGCTGCTGTTCCTTTGTCACCTTGAACAGTTGACTTACTATCACTAGCAGCAGAGGTCTTATCTTCTAACACTACTAAGGTCCCATCTTTTCCTGAACTTTTGTCGTCCTTACCAGGCGCTTCTGCCGTATCAGATTTCGATCCCTTAATGTCTATTACTATATTGGTTTTAATTGCTGCATTCCGTATTCCTGACGTTGGATTTTTATTAAAACTATCACATCTTACACATTTATTTTTTCGGCATTTGAAACATTGAGATCCAGCAGAGCTACCGGACTGAAAAGGCACAAACTGCACAGGGTCCACTTGAGATGGATATTTGATTGTTACGTTTGTACGTTGTGGAATTCTCACCTCCAATACGGTACTTCGTCCTTTACAAGCACGACCGTGTGCAAAACCATTCTGAAATGTAAAAAAAATTATGCATATTAACAAAAAATAATCTTTATTAACATTTTTAAAGTTTTATTCCATATTTAGGAAAGAAAAATACTTATTTAGAAAACGTATAAAAATCATTCAAATTTTTATACGTTGTTTAAATAAGTAAAAAAATATTCATTGTATTATTTTACGATGAACGTCGAATTAAATCGTATTATTATATTGTCTCCTGACTATTTACTTTATAATAAACTAAATCTTTAAAAAGTAAAAATTTACCTTCAAAACCACCGCAATCGCAACCAGTACGACAACTTGGAAGACTCCCATATTTGACTGACGTTCCCAGAAATGGTCGCACAAGTCTTATATACAGAACACACAGATATAAATAGCTTAGTCCTTTGTCATAAAAACTGATTCATTCTTCAATAATAATTTATCGAAAACTCTTAAAGCACGTATTTTTTTAATTTACGAGCACTATTTTATCATGTCAGGTGTAAAGTTAAGTTAAGTGGTGGTAATAGAACACTTAAGAATTGTTACATATTATATGAGACTAGTTGGCGCGCGCGGCTTCGCCCGCTTATTAGGAGTGAATTCTAAAAAAACCACGAAACACGTGTTCAATAAAATATTTTTAACAGTCTGAATTTAAATTTTTATAAAAATTGGTGGCAATTTAAAGATTTTTCCATATAAACTTTCAACCTCTTATTTAACCCTTAGAATTCTTAAAAACCATGAAACACGTGTTCAATGAAATATGATTAAGAGTCTGAATTTCAAATTTTATAAAAGTCGGTACAGATTAAAAAAAAATTCCATACAAATTTTCAACCTCTATTTCATCCCTTTAGGGTTTAAATTTTGCAAATTCCCTTCTTAGTGGATGTCCAGAATATGAAAATAAACATCTGCCCAAATTTCACGTTTCTACCATCAGCGGTTACGGCTCTGCGTGCGTCTTACCTCAGTCAGTCAGCACAAGTCCTTTTATATATATAGATAGATAATTTATGTTTTGTGTTTGTGTGTTGTAATATAAAAGTTTAAGAGTTTGGTAAAGAGGAACAAAGTGTGATTGTAAAACCGACTGGTTGTGGATTCGATCCCCACTCGAGGAGATGAAATATTTACTTAAATTTATATTTCCATTTCTTCGCTCTGGTATCGAGGAAAAGCGCGGGGCTAAGTTCCGCCACTCAACACGCAATGCCTCTAGAATGTCTAAAAGACAGACTAGAGTCTGTCTAGAGTGTAAGATTTGTCTTAACACTGGGTTTCCTCTGCCTACCCTGCTGTGTGCAGGATACAGCGTGAAGCTAGACTTGATTTGACATATTCTTTTAGTTTACACTATAATATTATATTATAATAGTACAATATTTTTTTTTTTCATATGGGGCCGTTCAAGTATTACGTAAGCATGTAGGGGGGCGGGGGGGTCTTGGGTTTGCTTATTTTTGACGTTTTCAATGAAATATTTGTAAGAGGATTGCTTATTTTTGATGACATAGGGGAGGAGGGGGTCAATAATTGCAAAAAAACTGCTTACGTAATACTTGAACGGCCCCTATTTGGGAAAAAAAATACAAAAAATATTTTTCTTTTTCATGTGATACCAACGAAATGGTTAAGGATAATTAGAATAATGTTGTGATAAAGCACGACCGCCAGTAAAACGACACCTATTGGCGATTAACATTTATTATAATAAAATTTTGTATTATATTTCAGTAAAAAAGGATTGTTTTGAAATGTTATATAAAAATTACGTAAAATTTAGTAAATCATAATTATTATTACCATAATTTTTGTAATAGTCCTCTGCTATGTGTCTTAAGGGAAGTAGAATATAATAAGTAAAAAGATGTTAATATATGGATTTTTTTTAAGTTATGACTTTTAACATAAGGCCAGTCGCGGCGCATGGGCACAAACGTGACTGTAAACGCGGCAGGTTGTGGGTTCGATTCCTATTCGAGGAACAGAAATATTTTTATTTCCTTGCTCCGTGTTTATGTAAAGCGCAGTATTGCGTTTCGCCAATCAAAACGTAATGCCACGCATTTGGCGGAAAATAACTAAATACTAAGCTCTTTATCTTGCTCTGGTACATAAGGGATACAGCTTGAAAAAAAAAATATAATCAGATGTATATTTTTTTTCGTTAGGGAATCTAGTGTTAAGGCCCTTCTCTTCCTCAATTTCTCCCTAATTATGGAGGCATTGCGTGTTAAGTGGCGGAACTCAACGCCGCGCTTTGCCTCGACACCAGAGCGAAGAAATGGAAATATAAATTTAAATAAATATTTCATCTCCTCGAGTGGGGATCGAACCCACCACTAGTCGGTTTTACAGTCACACCTTATGCCCCTGCGCCACGACTGGCCTCATATAAATATAATATAATCAGTGATACTATCCTTATTAATGCAAAAAAAATCATTAATTGTTCGTAATTAAATTTTAAGACCGTATTATAATTGAGTCGTTGTTTGTTTAAATTAAATGTTTTAAGCAAATTGGAAAGTATGTCAGTGTCAGTTTCGTAACTCGAGTACGCCAATATTATGACAAGTGCAAAGGTAAACGATATACAGAGTTGTGCATCTGTTTACTATATGCAAATAACAGGCTTGTTTATTATACATATATTAAATATGAAAATATACCTATATTTATAATTAAATTTCAAACTTAAGAACGCATTGCCTTAAGTGTTTGGCGGAAAGTGGGGAACGGACCGTCTTAAGCACTAGGTTTCCAGGCAATCTTAAGCACTAGATTCTCTGTGTAATCTGCGATGTGCGGGATAAGTCATGAAGCTAAAAAGGAAATTCAAATGCTTTAAATTCCAAAGAGGTTTTATTTTCCCACATATTCCTGTTATTTATGAGTTCCAAGGTGCCATTCGCAATTTCGTTTGTCTTTTGTCTGTTGTGTGTTTTTCTTTGTTTTTTTTTGTATTCCAATGAAAATTTCACATCAGTTTCAATATATTTGTAAAGTTGTAACATTCTCTATATAAGTACATATACATAAATATAAACTAGTAGTTTCTCGGTGTGTCCCGCACATAGCCGGGACATAGTGGAACCTAGTGTTAGGACACTTTCCACCGGATTCTAAAGTCATTATCTGGCGGAACTCAACGCGGCGTTTTGACTCGTTATTCATAATTTCCTCGAGTGGGAATCGAGCCCACAATCTGTCACGTTTGCAGTCGCACGCTTATACCCCTGAGCCATGTCTGGCCTCGTATAACCTTAGACTAAGCCCCTTACCTTCCCTTAAAAACGCCGTTCGAATGATCAAATCTCATTAATAGACACTTAGACAGTAATTTAATAGATTTTGTTCTATGGCTACATTTGTGCCACAAACTATATTACGTACATAACAGATAATTAAACAATATATTTAATTTTTTTTTCAGGGTATACCAGAACTCGACGTGCCTGGAATCGAACCTCTAAGCTTAGGTCAAATAGGACTCGCGCGCGGTCCACAAGGTGCCAAGTTGACTGCAGTTGTGAACGACGTTAAAGTGCGAGGACCCAGTGATTTCATTATAGAAGAATTGAAGTAAGTTCTGTTACCTTTTTGCTTTTTTAATATAATAATCAGAATTATTAATTCTATATTTTTTTAAGTATATGGAACGCTTAAGATAATTTTTTTAAATCAATGCCTTATTAATCTTAATGAAAATTTAAATATAATATTTATGGTATAGCTAAAATAAAAAATAAATAAATCAGCTTCACGCTGCATCCTGAGCATTTTTTATTGGGCTTCTTATGTTTATATTGAAATAGTGGAGGCAGAAGAACCTAGCGTCCATTGTTTTCTTTTTATAGCTCCAATTCAAAGCGTGTTAAATGGCGTAACTGAACGCTGCGCTTTGTCTGACCGTGGCGATTAAGCGTAGTGATAGTGGCGATTGAACCTAGAATCATCACGTTTACGTTCAAATGATGTCCTACAGCAACATGATCACGACTCATTTATAATTAATAATTTAAAATAACGCTCATAAGCTAATTAGCTTCAATATACTTATATTCAGTTTATATGTTATTTAAGATTGGAAAACAATTATTTAAAAATTAAAAATTAAATAAAAAAAAAATAATCAGCTTTACGCTGTATCCCGCACACAGCAGGTAGGGAACCTAGTGTTAAGGCACTCCGTTACCCACTTTCCGCCAAGTTCTGGAGGCATTGCATGTTGAGTGGCGGAACTCAACGACGCGCTTTGCCTCGACACCAGAGCGAAGAAATGAAAATATAAATGTTAAAAGATATATTAAAATGGTTTTAACAACTTTTTATTGCCTCATTTCAGATCAGACCTAGATAAAAACAGGTTTGACTTCAAACTATTGCTGCCGAGGCTCGATTTCGCCGGCAAGTACAAAATGGACATCCAAGTGCTGCTATTGCGGTTGCAAGGACGGGGGAATATTACTGGATCATTTAGTTAGTATTATATATTTTTTTTTACCTTCACCCTGTATTCTGTACGCAGCAGGGTAGGCAGAGGGAACCTATTAAGACACTCCGCTTTCACTTTCAGCCGGGTTCTGAAGGTATTGCGTGTAGAGTGGTGGATCTCAACGCCGCGCTTTGCCTGGACACCAGAGAGACTTATAAATGTAAATAAACATTTTATTTCCTCGAGTGGGCGCCACGGTGGAGTCAACCCACGACCAGTCGATTTAACAGTCATACTTTGTGCCCCTGCGCCACGACTAGCCTCTTGGATTGTATTTTGTACTTATATTTGTATATTTGTATATGTTTTATTATTTTAGAAGAAATAGCCTAGCAGTAAACCATTCTCCAATTTCTGTTTAATATAGGAAACTGACCCAAATATTTTTTTGGTTTATGCTGTTTCCAGCACATAGAGTGTGGGTAAAAGGAACCTGAGAAGCTAGTGTTAAGACGTTCATTCATTCATAAGCTTTATCCGGCGCATATAGCATAGGCAGAGGGAACCTAGCACTCCATTCCACATTTTTCACCCAATTTCCGAGACATTTTGTATAAAGTAACGGAAATCAACGCCACGCTTGGGCTCGTTACTTGAATTAAGAAACGAAAACAATTCATTCCTATGGAATGAGAATCGAAGTTACAATCGTCACGTTTACTGTCAGAAGCTGTGCTGCTATACTACGACGACCTCCAAACCTGTGTCTATTTTAGTTAAAGATAAAAAAAAATAACTCATTTAGTTAAGTTTAACTAAAACATGTAAAATTACAAGAACATGTAGGCCTTTTAACCTACTTGCACGACGCGCGTCGTAATAGCAAAAACGTTAAGTTACTGCGTAATAGTCGATTAACACACACACATCTTGTCATAATCTGAAACTATTGTTATCGATTTCTTGTACATTATTTACATATTACATTATATAATACGTCGTTAGATATTAGCACTTGGGACCATTTGGGAAGTCACGGATTCGATTTTACTACTAATGGTTTATACTTTTTTTACTGCAAATAGCAGAGTAGGCGGAGAAAACACAGTGTTGAAACACTTTTTTCTTTCCTGAATGAAATATTTAATATTTTCATTTCCTCGCTCTGATAACGAGGCAAATCACGGCGTTGAGTTTCGCAACACAACAGGTAATGCCTTTAGAATTCTACCCTCTTAAGTGCGTATGTGTGTGATGTCGTAAAGCTTAACGAAATTGATTTTAAGATGGTGAGGCCATTCTGGCGCAATAGGACAACGTACGGCTGTAAGCGCGACGTTTGAGGATTCGATTCTTACTCAGGGCAATGAATTGTTTTGATTACTTATTGCAGTGCGTCTTAAAACATATTTTCGAGTGGAGAGTGGAGAACGGAGTGTTACGCGGGATAAAGCAAAATAATTTAAACAAAGACTAAAAGAAAATAACTTTAAATTTGTGATTTTTTCTTTATTACAGAGGATTACGCCTGCAACGTCACGATGAGAGGGCACAAAGAGAAGAGAGGAGACGAGGAGTACCTCAACTTCGAACCTATGAAAGTAAAACTTCGCGTAGGTGAATCATCCATATACTTGACCAATCTCTTCGACGGCGATCCAGTACTTGGGCCGGCCACCAACCGGGTTATCAATGAGAACTCCCAAGTTTTCATTCAAGAAATAAGTCCTGTGCTAGAAAAGAGTTTAGGTGATCTGTTCACGGAGATGGCTAATAAAATAACATCTAAATTTACATATAAGGAGTTATTTCCCTGATTCTAGGTGTATGGTCAGAAATGTGATATTATAATTTAGTTCGTGTCGGTTGGTGTGTCGTTCAAAAAAAGTTAATTTAAAAGAACACGTTTTAAATCATTATTATGTATCATTATATCATTATAATCATTAAATATCTATTTATAAGTTTCTTGTTTCATGATCATTTGTAATAGCTAGTTTTATTGTTATTTTTGTATTGGTTTCAGAACTGAAGATGTTACCATGTTTGTATGTATTCATTGTAAGAATATTTTAAATAGTTTAAAATGTAATTTTCTATATAAATATTAAATAGTATATGTTGTATACATACACGAGCGCTATGCAGTACCTACAATAACATTTATTAAACGGCCTTAATATTATTTTTTAGAAACTTTTGCATGTTGCCAACTTCACGCTGTATCCAGCAAACAGCAGCATAGGTTTCCTTTGTCTACCCACACAGAGGAAACTTAGTGTTAAGATACTCCGTTCCCCATTTGCCACCTAATTCTAGAGGCATTGCGTATTGAATGGCGGAACTCAACGCCGCATTTTGGCTCAACATCTCTCTCAATATTAGCGCGATGTTTGTGAGTTAAACCTCATTTGGAATAATTAAATACTTTAATTTCCCATCTCAACAAAGCTTTGAACAAACAGTTTTGAAAAGACAAAAAGCGATGTTGAGCTCTGCCATGTAATGTCTCGAATTCGAAATCCAGAAAATTTGGTATCTTGACACTGGGCTGGATCTTTGCCTATACTTTTACATACGGGATAAGGAGTAAACTGAAAAAATAAATGAAATAATAAATACATATAAAAATTTACGACAGACACTTGATATTTTTGAGAAATATTATATATTCATAGCCTAAAAATAAATAATAATAAAATATATATTATTTGTTATATACACATTTATATAAATATGTAGTTATTTTTATTATTATTTTTTTGTATAAATCATCTATCTTTAAGTGAAATTCGTTACAATAAGTGTTAAGGAGTAGACACTAGACTGTATATACTATAAGTAGACCACTCTTATAATATTTTTGTATTTTATGTGTTATCACGTAATACACGAATTTAAAATGTATGACAATATTTTTTTATTATTACAAATCGTAATTCTTTTCCCTCTTGTATATAAACTTGCAACCACCGGATTATCCCGATCATTGTATTTAATCTGGGAAAACTGTATAGAAAATATATATATTTATAATTCTGGTTTTTGTAACTTGCATATACAAATATTAAAGTATATCGTCATTTTTAATTTCCTCGCTTTGGTAACAAGGTAAGTGGCGTGGCGTTGAGTTCCGCCAAACGCCATGCTTCAAGAATTTAGAAAAAAATCAAAGAAATCATAAGCGGTTCCTAGGTGCCTACTCTGCTACGCGGAATACAGTGTGAAGCAAAGATCACAATAATGCTTTATGAGTACATCTCTTTCACATTAAAATTGCGTGTATATTTATTAAATAAAAAATATTATAGAGAAATTGGAATTATCACGTAAATGGTAATGTATTATTCAGCTTTTATCGTATCGTAAAATATAAGAATAAAAAATTAAATAAAATTTCCAAAAATGATTTAAAATTGTATCAATTTTTCCTTCATAAAAGAAACAATAAAGATAAAGAAACGCAACATTCGGTCACAAGTTGCGACAATCGACATCAAAAGTATCGAAATGGGAGACAGTGAAGAACGGAATATTCTAACACTAAGTTCTCTTTACTTACTTCCCACGTATGGAAGAGCAGAGAGTGTGGACTTGAAAAAAATATTTGTATAAAAAAGGCTGTAATAAGATGCCATCTACATTTACATATAGGTACTAAATGCAAGTTGCGTCGTATGTACACTACGCCATCTACTATGTATTTAGATATTTATAATAGAAGCAGATTATTTGGAGCTAGTCCCTGCGCACAAGTGTGCGTAAACACGACAGATTGGCCCTTGAGAAGCTGATTTTTTTTTCAACTTCACGCTCTATCCCGCATATAGCAGGGTAAGCAGAAAAAATCTATTGTTAAGACACTCCCTTCCTCGCTTTTCATTAAATTTTGCAGGCATTGCATGCTGAGTGGCAAAACTCAACGCACGTTGTAAAGGCCAGTCGTGGCGCAGCGGCACGAGGTGTGACTGCAAAACCGACTGGTTGTAGGTTCGATCCCCGCTCGAGGAGATGAAATATTTACTTAAATTTATATTTCCATTTCTTCGCTCTGGTGTCGAGGTTAAGCGCGGCGTTGAGTTCTGCCACTCAACACGCAATGCCTCTAGAATCCGGCAGAAAGTGGGGAACGGAATCTCTAACACTAGGTTCCCTCTGCCTACCCTGCTGTGTGCGGGATACAGCGTAAAGCTAATTTAATTTTAATTTTTTATTTTCTTATTATAGAAAACAAACTGCGTAAAATAGAAAGAGAGATATCCCTTTCTCGTTCTGGTATGTTTTTTAATAATAAAAAATAGCAAATCGACAACGTTTAGTCGTATATAGTATTTGTGTTTACGTTGTTGGTATCTATAAGTAACCACTAGTAAGGTAAAAAATCATGAAATGAAAATATTAATCCCACGTTTAAGCTATTGTTGCGGTCTTATTAATAAAAATTGCTTATTCGTCTCTTACTCTAAAGTTACACCGGGAGTAGTTAATTCTAGATAAATACGGAGTAGGTTCGGAGTAACAATATCATTCTTACACTGAGATTAAGGTGTATGTGATGGCAACCCACTGATGTAAAAAGTAAATAGAATGAACAAAATGACCTGATCGAATGAAAACACACTGACAGTTATATAGGTAAATTTTGAAATTTGACATTTTTAATTGATATATGTGATAGTGAAGCGTTATTGTTTTGAAACCACAATTTCATTTCATCAATAATCATTTAAAAATGAGCGTAAAACAGAAACGCAATCGTTCCATTAACTGGGAGGAAGAAGAAAAGGTAAGCACGTTGCAATATTTTAATCTTTAAAAAGTATAATTTACAATTTTAGTAATGCTAATATTGTTTCAGCAATTATTTCGCACAGTGTTAAAAGAATTTGCTTCGGTAATCGAGAATAAGGCGTTAGATAATAATACAAATAAATTAAAAAGCAACGCTTGGGAGAAAGTCCACAAAAAGTAAAATTTGTCTAAATTCTAATTTTATTAATATAATTAATCACTCGCGCTGTTTGTTACCTGTAACTGTAATCATACAAAATATTTTATTTTTTATCCATTCCAGGTTTAATGAGTTAAATGGGCGATTACGCTCTTTAAGCCAGTTAAAAATACAATGGAAAACTATGAAAATAAATAAAAAGAACATAAAAAAAATAAAAAGAACCTCAAAAGCACCTTCTTGTTCTGCAAAGGTAAATTAATATGAATGCAAAAGTTACACTAGTTATTTATTAGTTCATTACATAACAATATTAAATTGATAATACCTAATTAAAATTTTCAGGGCAATTATGTTGACACAATGATTGACCATACAAAATTTTTAAAAGATAGAGAGCATGAAAAACGGATGGAGATACTAGAAGTAGAATTAAAAATACAAAAAGAAAAATTAATAAGCGCTACTATAGAGAGGGAGATTTTTGAAATAAGAAGGGCGAAAGAATTAAAATAAATTTATTTATATTAAAACCATATTTTTTTATTACTTTAAATCTTAGAAATAACATTAAATGTGTTTTATCCTTTATTTACAATTATTATGACAGCACATACAGACATCATTTTATATCTAAATAAAATAAAAAAAACAACCTGTATTATTGATATCAACAAAAAAATATATTTTATAGTTTTTTTGGCACATTATAACAATGGATTTGCCTAGTTTTCATGTAGAGACCCACATGGAAGTGGCAAATTTTTATCCTGTTGAAATATACTATATAAAATAAAAAATTATAAATAAATATAGTTTATAAAATTAAAAATTTTCATTAATGAATGCTGCCCTTGCAGCGTTTCCTCTCTATGTGTTATTTACAACACAGGCATTTGTTACTGGAACACTGCTCACTTCTGCTTCTGGGACCAGATCTTTTTTCTGCATAGCAATATTGTGCAATACTGCCAATGCTACAGTATATAGTTTAGTGTTATCCAACTTGGTTTTGAACCCTCTAAGAAGACACTGGGACCGCTGCTTCCCTACACCAAAACACCTTTCAACACAATTACAAGTATGTATATGAGCTCGGTTGTATAGTTTTTCTTTGTTAGTAGCTGGATGCAGTATTGGTGTAAATAGGTAAGGAGTACAGGCATAACCTGAATCTCCCAATAGTCTTCCCTTAAATTCTCCTCTTTCAAATCTTTGGTTTAATCGAGACTCATTGAATATCCTGGAGTCATGTGTGCTGCCTCGCCAGTGTGCAACTATATCCATTATCTCTAAATTTGCATTTGAGACAATCTGTAACAATGTACACAAAATCACTTTTATGTCATAAAATTCTACAAAATGTTGTGTGGTAGTAACCTTTAAATAGTAATATGCTTCAGTGGCAGAAACAAAAACTTACTTGCACATTTATTGAACTGTATCCTTTCCTGTTTATGTAGTATTGACCAATATCTCCTAAAATTTTTGGGATTTGAATATGTGTACAATCAATTGTCCCTATAACTTGTCTAAAGCCACATATTGCTTAGAAATCGGCAATCACACTGTTTTGTTCACTGTCGGAGGCAGGCATTTTTATCCATTGATGCCTGTGTCCAACTATTGCTAAAGCAACTTGTTTGCACACAAGGGATATTGCTGGCTGACTAAACCCGCTCAGATCTCCTGCATCATCTTGAATCTGTAAAATAGATAAGTGGATTAAGATGGTTTCAAAATTTACTAGATTCTAACAATTCTATTACTAATTTTTGTAACACAAAGTATAGCAATTTTTGTAAACAGATTGTACTATCTATATGCAGTTGTTTAATAGGATAGAAGTGTGATGTAAAAATAAATAGTTAAGTACTATATTTACATATAATACATGATAGTTAGTATTATACTACATATTTATTTAAATTCAAACTTGGCTATTAATGGACTGCAAGCAAGAAAGTATATAACAATTAAGCCGGGGACCTAGCCTTATAACAGTTTAGTATATTGAGATAATTTATTTACCTCCCCACGAGCCCAAGTCCTTATTGCAGCTAAAACTTTAAGATGGGGTGGTATAAAGCCTCCTCTTGCATCTCCAGCCAAATGATTTTTCAACATTTCAGTAATGCATGCAATGCATATATTAAAACTCATCTGTAAGGTCTTCAAAAGGGTTATTGCGGGGTTTATACAATTTCACTTGCCTCGTTAATGGTAATATTTCTTCATTTTCTTCTATCATTACCAAATCGTCAATGAAATAATCTCTATCCATTTTAATCTCTATTCATACCTATATTATAAATTCGAAAGTAACTCTGTCTGTCTGTCTGTCTGTCTGTCTGTCTGTTACGCAATCAGGGCCAAACCGCTAATTCAATTGTGATAAAATACTTATATAGAGATACTTGAGGGTCTTCGGATGAACATAGGTTACTTTTTTTTCTCATATTTGTAATATTGTCGATATTTACTAAAATATTAAAATATTTTTTAGCTTGACAGGCAATTTATTCCGCCATGTTAATAATAATAACAACCGACCGTTGCTAAGCAACGGTTTGCAAAGTTTATTTGTTGTTATAAGCAAACGTCACCCAAAATGAGCTTGCTTAACGCATACATGGCGTGCCCCGACTCAACCTTATGAGATACATAAAAATAATGTTTTACAAAAATATTGTCCTTTAAA
>JAATLQ010026874.1:0-19130 GCA_013421005.1 Heliconius erato x Heliconius himera
CAGGCACAGGTGTCTCTTTGTCTACCTTACTGGACACATATTTAGGTACAGCACTCACTTGTCCGGCTTGAGGTCGCGGTGCACAATGCCGTAGGAGTGCAGGTACTCGACGGCCAGCACGGCCTCCGCGAAGTAGTGGCGCGCCATGTCGGGCGGCAGCGGGCCCGCGCGCAGCAGCGTGGCGCAGTCCCCGCCCTCCACGAACTCCAGGATCAGGCACAGGTGTCTCTTTGTCTCGAACGAGCAGTACATCGTTACCTGATGGATATTTTAAAAAAAATAATTACTATTCCACACTTAGAAAAGACAGATACTTTCTTAGAACAGAATGGGATTTGAACCTCTTAAACACCTTCAGAGACATTCATTTATTTTTTTATACTATAGATATTTATTTTTATTATTATATGTATTGAGAGAAATCATTTTTTCTACAATTATAGCTCTAGATATATGGAGGAGCCAGAAATGATATATATTTTAGATTTATCAAGAATAATTCCTCATAAGTAATTAAATTATAAAACCAGTATGTAATATAAGGAAAAAAAACAATATTATATTTACCACGAAAGGATTATCAGCGAAACTCAATATATCCCGTTCAGCAAACGCTTGTTCAACTTGATTCCTTAATATCAGATTGTTCTTACTGATTTTCTTCATTGCATACCTAAAACATTTATTAACTTCAATAATTTGCCCAAATACTCTTTATTATTTATAAAAGTTATAATAAAATTGAATTTACTAATACTCATTATCATTTTCTTAAAAGCCAAACGTTAATTACTATATCAAATCAAATTTAATTAAATCAGCTTCACGCTATATCCCGCGCACAGGGTACACAGAAACAGGGTAGGCAGAAACAACCTAGTGTTAAGACACTCAGTTCCACATTTTCCTCCGAATTCTGGAAGCTTTGCGAGTTTAGAGGCGGAACCTCGGCACCAGAACGAAGAAATGAAAGTATATATTTAAATAAATTTAAATAAATATTTCATTTCCTCGAATGAAACTCAAACTCACAACCAGTCGCGTTTACAGTCACACTTAGTCCCCTGTGCCACGACTAGCCTCATTACTATATCAATTTTTAAATTATTATTATAAAAGCTTATCAACGGCTAAACTATTATTAAAATTGATATTGGAAAAAAAACTCACGACAAAAAACTTAACTTCAGGGCGGCCACGACTCGCCAACTGTACTGTAAATATTATTAAAAATAAAATATTACCTCTGTCTTGTCTGTTTATGCTTCACAAGGTACACCGCTCCATAGGCGCCATTGGAGATCAGCTTTATGACCTGATAGTCACTTTCTGAAGGTGGAGCACCACCTGAGCCTGGAGCCCCGGGAGGTGACTGACGACCACGGATCCTGGTAAAGAAATATAGTTAATATAAAGATTTTACGTTAGAGAGAATTATTTAAATCTTAGCTTTAAGTTTTAGAGTAAATATTTAGAATACTAAACAAGTATATGTGGACTAAAAAAACGATATTTGGATAAAAATGATATGTGCCAAATTTCTACAAACATTCAGTATAAGGCTTTATTTAGTGTTATTAATTTTATATAGTAAAAAAATTGTTAGTCATAATGACATTTTACATTTTTTTTTTGCTATTTGTTAGAATCAAACACATGAAATATATGTACAAAAGAAATAACTCCAAAACAAACACTTACATAAAAGTACAAACAATATAAAACTAACTTGGAAGGCGAGCAGTTCTGCGGCGGGGGCGGCGGCGGTGGCACGTGCAGCTCCGCCAGCGGGTCCTTTGACAGACCCAGTTTGTGGATTATGTACTGCGGGATGTCTGTTGTGATGCCCTGGATAGAAAGATGTTATTTGAATAAATTCTAAAGACATATATAGATTAGAATTTTAAAAATATTTAATTTATCAAAATATTGAAATATTATTGTTTTTTTTAAATAGCATAACGTGGCGCAGGAGCACCAGCGTGCGATGGACTGACACGATAGATTTGGGATTCGATTTCCACTCAAGCAAATTAAATATTTAATATTTTTATTTCCACGTTTTCGTAACGGCTTCGATTTTCCCCATTCTATAAATAGCTTCAATAGCTTCCATAAGAACGGAAGCGTCCTAATGGGAACGGAGTGCCTTTGCCTAACCTAAAACCAACCTGCAAATGTCGGGCATGTCCCTCCGCGGCCTCCAGCAGGCGGTAGAACCTCTCGGGGTCGAACTCCAGGCACTCGAGCAGGCGGGCGGGGCGCGCCATGGCCAGCGTCAGGCGCGTCACCAGCGGCGCCACTTGCGCGCCCGCCTCGGAAGACTTCTCTCTAGTCTATATGGTATATTTATATTAAATTATACATTAAAATTATTCGGTAAATGTAAGTATCTAAAAACAGTAAAATCGGTTCAGTAATAAGTTTATACTCCTTATAATGCCAAATTTCATGTATATCTCTTATACCAATTATGTGTAAAAATTATGTGTAAAACACTAACCTCAGCTAATAATCTGTCTAAGCTGTCCGCCATGTCGTAGAAATACGTGCTGGTCACTTGTTTGGACTCCGACTTGTGAAGGCAGTCCCGCGCCATTTCTAGTACCTGTGATCATAAACAAATAATTAAAAAACTACAATAGAAAATTACACATATATTGAAAAATAGCAACATTTTCACTGCCCCAAATCTTTACACACATTACACTGTAACAATGTAATAATTATGATGTTTTTACCTGTCTCTGAACAAATCTCTCGATAGGCGGACGATCGGGCTTCTTATCTAATTCAGTCAGCTCTTCTATGAGCGCCCTTAGCCTAAATAAAAAAAATATAATTAAAGTTTAGTACTTTAGTTAATAAGAATAATATGATAGGCATATTGAGAAAAAAGATAAATTTAAAATTTCAATTAACGAATAATGGAATTTTATATTTTGGTCAATATAATTATGACTACAATTAACAAATATTTTTCAATTTAGCACAAAATTAAACTTGCTTGCTTACTTTCCCTCAAGCTGTATCCCTAGGGGGTAGTCAGAGAGAACGGAGCCATATTAAATTAAGCTTCTCTATTTAAATCCATATTATTATAATATTGATTTAAATTTTGAGGCTCTAGTAGCGCAGATACTAGTCTGTAGTCTGTGTTGAGTTCTGGCGGAACTCAACACGAGTTTTTGTCTTATCAGAGCGAGGAAATTAAATTAATCTATAAATAGATAAAAATAAAGGAATATCTTTACACCAGGTTCTTCCTGGCTACTCTGCTATATGTAGGCAAGCGAAAAACTGCAGAAAAATAATCATACTTATCATCCATGGCGCGTTGCGCGGCCGGGAACCTAGCGGCGAACAGCGACGACATCGCTGACACCGCGTCGTCCTTGGAGCCCTCCGAGCCGCTGCCGCCGCCGGGCGAGCGGGACGGCGAACTAGTGAGGGAAACGATACCTTAGTGCTCATTTAAATTTAAATATAAAAAATATTAGTTTGTTATTTTTCAATATTTGTACATAAAATATTTCTATATTGTACATTTGAAGCTTTTTTTCAGATTCTACTGAAGATAATTTAGAATTCTCAAGTGAAGTGTGTTTTTTCAAGAAAATATACTTTTTAAGTGTAGAATTAATAAATCAACCAAAACGTTAAAAATTTTAGTTACTCTACGATTACAAAATAAAGTCCAATAAATAATTAAATAAAAATTATACAAATATATAAAGATTAACCAATAGAAACTTTCAAAGACTACTTCAATCAAAGCTCACCTCAAGCTCCGACTCCTGACTCTACGCGGCAGGGCGCGGGGCGAGGGCGCGCGCGCCGCGTGCACGCTGCCCCCGCTGTCCGACAGGGACGCCCAGTTCATACCGCTGCCTTGTGAACTGCTATAATTTGATAACACATAATAAATATTAGCATTAAACAAATTGTGATAAGACACTATTTTTAAGCATTCACTAAAAATATATAAAACTATGCAGTGGAAAATTGATTAGTTCATATTAATCTCAATATTATAAATATATACATCTAAAATATCATCTGCAGAATCAATATCAACAATTTCGAAATTAGTTCTAATACTATCAATGTCCTTTCTATCGAAGCCATGATCGAAGCCCCATGACAATGACTGTAGCAATTAGATGATGATACTTAGAGGCCACGATGCACTGTTGGGACACCCAAAAACTGACTGCGGATTCAAATTCAATAACGATATATTTGTTTTAATACAATAAATAAAAAACATAAGAGAATTTACTTGAGCGAGTTCTGGTGGTGGTGGCAGTGGGGGCAGGGCGCGCGTGGCGGCTCGCACGCCGCCTGCGCCGCCAGCAGGCGCTCCTGCGAGGAGCATTGTGACTGCAACAAATTAAGTTTCTTCGATTATATTTCTAATTAAGTGGATGTATTCCTGATAATATCGTCGTAGAATAATATAATTAAAATTGTAATTTAAAATTGTCATCTGTAATTATTTTTAAATATTTTTGTTATCTGTAATTATAAAAAATAACAAAAGAACATTAATTTATTCACGCTGAGAAGTTCTTCATAAATAAAAAAAATCTAAGGAAAAAATAAATAAAGAATAGGTTCTTTATTTAGTTTTTCCTTTAAAGATTTATGAACAAACAAAAAAAAATATTCGAACATGGATGAAATCCATTGGAGCAGAATAGTCTCCTGCTTATTTTTCGTAACATGTTAATATTTTTAAGTGTTAATTAAATATTTAATGTGATTCTTTTAAGAATCGATATATCGATTGTTTAATATTACAAGTTATAGAAATATATTATAGTACTGCATATCCAGTTTACATTTTAAAAGCACAAGATTACAAGCTTCACGCTTGATAACGCATAGCAAAGTAGTAGTCACACGGAATCTAGTGTTAAGACACTGCTGTGCACTCTCCGCTCTATTTTCCAGAAGGCAAACCTAAAAGTCAGGTCCGGTAGTCGGCGAAAATGAAAATAATTTTAAGCAAACCCATTCCCCGAGAGGAACCGAACCCGTCGCCTTTACAGTTAGACGCTGTTTCAATGCGCCGCAACGACCTCAATTGAATGGATGCTAATAACTCAACCTTCCATGTCATTAATTCAATAAAGCATTGTAATTATATTAATTGCTTTTACTATCAATGTTATTAAATAATTCTTATATTTATACAAATTTAATTGTGTATTGAAATATTGGATGAATGAAAAATAACATAAATATATTGATTTGGATTGTGAAAAGAGGCAAACGGTGAAAAAAAAATGTTTTTTTTTTCAGCTTCACGCTGTATCCCGCACACAGCAGGGTAGACAGAGGGAACCTCGTGTTAAGACACTCCGTTCCCCACTTTCCCCTAATTTCCGGAAGCATTACATGTTGACGGGACTCAACGCAAAAATAATAAAGAGAAAACTAAAATAATTTAAAACATATTAGCTTCAACTATTTGTAAACAAAATAATAATAAATTTGAAATTAATTCAAGTGCACTGTATTTGTGCAGTGTGGAAGCAATAGCGTAGTTATGCTGACGACTTGGACGACATTCAAAGTAAATGATAGAAGTGGTTACGGGAAAATCTACTTTTGGTACTATAGAATAAAAGCGATTAGAACTAGCTTATATATGCAGATTGTAAAGAAAATAACATGCTATTTTAGAATATAAATTATGAACATATTATTTTCTAAAATATATATTTTAAATTGTATGGCAATTTGGATTTGATTTATTTTTCATTACATTAAAATATAAGTATGGTATATGGTTACTATATTTATATTTTTTAAACATAGAACTCAATCCGCAAATGCAATAAAAAAGTATAAAATAGGTATGCAAAAAAGTACGTAAAATAAGCGACTCTCCGTGCTTTAGAGGTCGTGATAAACAGTAATTTCCGGCTGTCACTTTAACGTTTACGACAATGGATGTGATCGTGCGCCAGTAACACTTTGAACTGTTAAGACATGGCTCTTAGGACAGATGACGTTGTTTCTTGTATATAAAAAATAACAACATTAATAGCATGGTAGATTTGAGGCTAATAATAAAAGGTTTAGTGTTAATACACTCCATTCTCCACACACAGTCCGATTTGCGTTATGCGAGGAGACGATTGCTGTTATGGAGGAGGGAATTGTACTTTGGTATAATATAATTAGATCATTAGAGAGATCAACACCAACAAGTGATGTGTTCTACGAGGAAACACCAAGGAACTACTTTAGCAATTAAAATTAAATTACTGAAGTAGTTTCTTTTGTTTCACGCTCAGCGATAAGACACTTTCTTGCCCACTAACTCTTTGAGTGTCGGAATTCAACGCCGCCCTTTGTCTTGTTACCAAAGCGGGGAATTGAAAATTATTCATTCCTCAGAGTGGGAAGCGAACCCACAACGTATAATCATATATTTATTATATAGTCCATCCTTCCTAAAATCTTTAATGATTCTATCCAAACACCAACGATTGCGATAGACGACATTAATAAAATTATATAATATACATATCTAAACAATGTTTTGGCAGCTAACCTATCAAATATGCTATCACACATCGATCGGTTTATAATAAAACTGCCGTCTTCAACATAACTTTCGTGCGCCAACAGAAGTTATATGTAGCATTAAATAAATATTTGAATATTTTTTAATATTTTCTGTTTCTTATCATTCATAATATTAAAGATAATTTGAATTGTGTAATACCTCGACGATAAGAAAGATTAACATATCATCACCACGAATCTAAATAAAATGTAATTAAAAATAATATAATATTAATTTTATAAATTGCATAGATTTATCATTTTGTCTATTTATAAGATTTAATTTATGAATAAACGTAAAATATAAATATATAATAAATTAATTTATTTTCACGATCTGCTGTGTGCGGGATACAGCATGAAGCTCCATAAAAAAATACTAATACTAGAGAGTTTATATCAAATAGATCTCAAAGACTTCAACTGAATTCCGTGAATTCTCTTAAAAGAGAGCACTGAAGGGAGCTCGAGTCCGGTTATGAATTTAAAATGATCGTTCTTAGTAAATGATTCACACTTATATTTCCGGAGTCGATAATTACCACAGCGTCACATGCAACGTAGTCGTACCTACTGCACTGCAATGAACGCGGCGAAATGTAGGTAACATTTTAGAAATAGTATTTATAAGGTTCAATTTTTTTTCTTTTTATTATTCGACGCAATGCCTCAAGAATTCGGCGGAAAGTGGGGAACAGTAGTGTCCTAATGGGAACGGAGTGGTACAATCATGTGCAGAATAGAGCATGAACGACAAAAAAAGAAATAATTGCAACATACTTATAGAATAGGATATATAGGCCATTCGTCGCGCAGGGGTACAAGTGTGACTGTAAACATAGTGGTTGTGGGTGCGATCCCCACTCGAGGAAATGAAATGTTTATTTATATTTCCATTTTTTCGCCCTGGTGTTGAGGCAAAGCGCGGCGTTGAGTTTCGCCACTCAAGACGTAATGCCTCCTGAATTCAGCGAAAGTGGGTAAGGAAGTATCTTAATACTAAGTTCCCTTTGCCTACCCTGCTGCGGAATACAGCGTGAAGCTTATTTATTATATTTTTATAGTCATAGGACAACGTTTACTGACGTTTTTTAGACCCAGACTTACAATATTTTGACTGTGTTTAAAAGTTAAGTTTAAAAAAATACCTATATCTTAACAAATCACTATATTATAACAAATAACTGGAAAAGACCATATTATTCAAAATATGGTCTTTTCCAGTTATATATGAACGAGTATACATAATATAATGTATTTCTGACTTTTGTTTTGCATGCAATGCCATTGACATGACATGTTTACATATTCATATTTCCACTCCTGCAGGAAACAAGGACGCGTCCTAGATACCTTTGTACCTTTACAAGACCGTGTTACATTTAATCTTATAATATCTAAGGCCACCGTGACGCTGTGGATCGAGAGAATGTGGTATAAATGAGAAATAGAAGAATGATAGGTTCTCTCTACCTACATTCCTATGCGGTGGAAAGAAATCATAATATTGACTAGCTTTTTATTCAACAAATAATGTAAAAGACAAGCTAAGTGTTTAAAATTGGCATTTTTTTTTTATTTATCTTTAATAATTTAATAAATATTATTAAATCAATCAACATACTGATAAAACAAAATAATAAAGCGATAATCTCATTGGATTAAACACAAATACAATATGTATAGCTATTCTTATCCATTATCAAGTATATAAACCAGACATGTAGCGAGAGATTCGGAGACAGAGAGAAAGAGAGATTTTTACAATTAACCGACAAGTTCACTAAAAAAACCTCAAATATTTCAATTGTTTTTGTAATTCCAGTTAATTTCTGGACACAAGTGTCTGACAAATGCACACTTTGAGTCATTAAAAGATAAAAGTAAGTAATGTTTGCGTTATCAGCGTAGCTATCGTTAAGCCTATCTGTATGAGTATGAGTAGCCTTACATCATAGCTGTATTTAGGTGGAGTGATACCGAGTGTTTACAGCGATAGTATTTGTAAATTTACTGGAATATACTGCCGTCATAAGGATAAAGGGCACAAATAACATTTTGTAAATATCGAGAAAAAGGGGTTTAAAGTATTTTTTGGTTTTGTTGAAAAAAAACGCCAATAAAATTGGTTTTTCGAATATGTGCAAATGCAAATACTTGCATTTATATAGTAAGTATAAGACCATGGTTTTGTAAAGTTCTTTTTTTGATGTGGTAATAAATAATTCGTTTTTTTCTTTTCAACTTAACATAAAAAATAGGGTAAAATCAGAAATATTACGATTTAAAGGCACATATAGCCAATTGTGCCTTTTCTTTGTAAAAATTTTAACCAAATTTTCAAAGTGTTACAATAAAAAGACACTTTTATTCAATTATGTCTTTTCTTTGTAACACTATTAGTAAAATTACATGCAAAATAATTTTTCTATGAATACAAAATGGTAGTTGTGATAAAATCAAACCTTTATTTTAAAACATTTAGAGAAACAGTTCTTTTTTACCAGATGCGCTATGACATTATTAGGTCAGAAAAAGTATGTCCCAGTCCATGTCCCTCTATGTATATGATTATTCACAATAGGCATAAAACTTTGATTCAAAACAATAAGCCGCGGGCAAAAGACTGCAGTTTTAAACTCGTCCATTTGGAGTAGGTAACATGTTAATCTAAAGGTAAATAATATATTGAGTGCTCACTCACGCCATTGACATAATATGATTTGATTTTAATTTCTGTTCCTATAAGTATGGTGTTAAGTCGGATTCACAGTCACTTTCATTGCTACTAATGTTATCTTTGCATGTTTTTACTTTTAAATTTTGTCTAACACTGAATCATCAGATTCAAAATATGTCCGAATGTCTTCATTTAACTTGTACGGAGTTTTGTATGACACTTTTAAATGGGACAGATATTTGTTCGTTTTCAAACTTTTTGATGCGTAAAGCATGACGTATTGTAATAACTAACATAGAGAATACTATAATCACTAGCTAAGCTTTTAAGTATTTGTAAAAAAGTTCGTCTTTCAGCATTCTCGACATTTATAGCTACGAAGTTATAATGCGACGTAAAAGAAAAGTACAAATAAACAAATGAAGTAATTACAATATAATTTGATAATATTAATTTAGCTAAAAGAGTTGTCTATACTGGCATTTCCCGAAAAATGTACCACTATTAATTTGATATTTAAAAAAATTCAACATAAAAATATGCAATACAACGCTTAAAAAACACGGTTATAGCGACTATTTTAAAAATTACTTTATAAAAAAATTGGGTTTTGATTTTTGCCATACCAAAACGTTTTAAACAACAACTTACTATTATTAAATAAAGAATACACTGACACATTAAATGAATATCGCCGTACAGTAAGTAACGATGGTATAAGTATAGAAATAAATTACAAAACAATCTTACCAGGACGTCGAACTGATAGGCATAACTGCCGTAATTCCCTGCATACTTCTTCCTTGTCACTTCATTTTAATTAAGTGTTTTTAAGTAGTAAAGACATAAATGATAGTTGTGACTTTTTTCTACATCAATAATGTAAGGTATACGCCTTTTATACTAAACATACGTCAATTAAATTCAATTTCAATAAAATATGTTTAAAATATACAGGTGAATAAAAGTAACATCTCACAATGTGCCCTTTTCCTGTACTAAAACTTGCAATGGGGTGCAGTTGTGCCTTTTGGGCTTATGATATCTCTGTTTATATTATTACTAAAAATAAACAAAAAATTAGGCAGATAAATCTTATTTTCCTGATGCCGAATATATATATAACTCAATTTCGTAGAAAATGTTAGTTGTGCCTTTTTACCTTATGACGGTAGTATACTTCACTGTAATGTACAGTACGCTTAAAGAGTCGTGGCCGCCCTAAAAACTTAACTTCAGGGCTGCCACGGCCCATATTTTTTTATGAATATATAACATTAGTTATTCATACAGATATATATTAATTTGCAAGTTTTGTACTATAAGTCATGATACTAAATTTAAAAAAAAAA
Organism: Heliconius erato x Heliconius himera; assembly: GCA_013421005.1. NCBI lineage: Eukaryota > Metazoa > Arthropoda > Insecta > Lepidoptera > Nymphalidae > Heliconius > Heliconius erato x Heliconius himera. The sequence goes on from JAATLQ010026874.1 coordinate 10,615, forward strand.
AAAACATTATTCACAAATATAAAATATTTTAGACTAATAACTACACTTAACTAAACAAACAACCCAATTGAAAAATATATCTTTAACCAAAAAATAATAAATTAAAATAAAAAAAAACAATAAATCAAAACACAGTGAGTCAGCCATTAGCTCTCTCGTCTCTGAGAACATTTTAATGCATATTTCTCAGTTTATTATACCACAGTACTAGACATGTATAGTGTAGTATAGTGTTTGTTCTCTAACGATGATTAATGATTTGATGATTGTATTCTATTCACGGCCGTGCAGTGAGCCACGCCTCGCCGTAAGGAATTATAATATCAATATGATATCATTTAATTAATTACTAACTACTAATAAGGAATAATAAAATGGTAAAGTACACACATATATATATATATATATATATATATATATATATATATATATATATATATATATATATATATATATATATATATATATATATATATATATATAAACTACTTGAATACTGTGAGGCCGTCGCGGCGCAGTGAGACAGCGTCTGGTTGTAAACGTGACGATTGTGGGTTCGATGGCTATCCGGGGGACAAATTGCGTAATTTGTAGAAAATTAGGCGGAAAGCGAAAAGGAGCGCTATGTTCCTTGTGCCCCACCCTGCTATATACGCTACTCAATTCGGAATCGAATTCCGGTGAAATAGGAGCTTTTTGAGAAGAAAGAAAAATATATAAAATAATAAAAAAATATATATTTATAATATTTTAGCTATGCGAATAACGCTTTAAATTGTTACATTTTTATTATTTTATTTATTCACATTAATTATTGGATACTTACTGAAAGGCTAGAGCTTCCCGGTGTAGTACCGTACCCGGATGAAGGCAGCGACGCCACCGACCACCTTCTACCATCACTGTAATAAAAACTGGAAATATTAATGTATGCTTAAATAATATAATTTGTTATAATGGTAATAACTGTGTGTTTTTGGAACAAAAGGCATTTTGGGCAGTTCATCTATTGTTCGGGAATAAAAAGAATAAAGCTTTTCTAGCAAATGGAAGTTCCGCCACCCAACGTGCCATGTCTCAAAAACTGGGAGAAAAGAGAACGGAATGTTTTTACAATAGGATGCGTCTCCCTACTTTTCTATGCGAGAAAAAGAGTGCAGATGAAGAAAAAAAGAAATACAAACATTATTGTGCATTAGTCACCAGCATATGTAGTTTGAGGAATTAGGTTTAATATGACTCCATACAAGATTAGAACTAAATATAATCCTTTGGAAAACCACAAAATATCTTATGATGATGTGTCATCTTTGTAAAAGATTATGAATATGAATAATTTTGTTTCTTTAGAAAATAATATAAGCAATTCCCAGATAAACCCAATATAAAGCCTCTGTATTACAAACCAAGTATTTCTATAATATGGTTTATATTTCTTATCAATTTTTTTTTCTTTCGCCTTATACCACGCATAGCAGGGCAGAGGGAGGGAATGTGGGAACCTAGTGTTAAGACAGTCCGTTCCCATTCCCTACTTTATACTGAATTCTGGAGGCATTGTATGTTGAACGGCGGAACTCAATTCCGCGGTTTGCCTAGTTTCAGACCTCGAGCGAAGAAATTAAAATATAATATAATTCATTTTTCCGCCACGACTGGCCTCAATTCGCATCTAATAAAAACGCATCTCATCTAATATTTCTCATCTAATATTTAACGTTATTTCTAAAAAAACATATTTATTGTTATACATTTATTTTGTTTACTATTATACAGCTATTTTCTTTAATATTTTAATAAATATGATTTTAATATATACATACATATATATATTTATAGGTTTAACATTATCTTAACATAAGGCTATTTATAAATACAAAACACGTGCGATCGAGTATAATGTTCACGTGATGGTAAACGTTCCGCTTACTCATGAAGTCATAATAAACGCTACTACACTAAGGATCGAATTAAATAAAGTATTAAATATTAATTATTGAGGCCGCCGCTGCGGTTGTGAGTTCGATTTCCAATTGTGGGAATGGAATATTTGATATTTTCATTTCTTCGCACTGATAATGAAGCAAAATGCGACGTTGAATTCCGCCACTCGACACGCAATGTCTCAAAAATTCGTCGGAAAGTAGGGAAGTAGACTGTCCTCCTACTCTGAAGAAGAATTTATGAAGCTACTCATATATTAAATGATAGAACTCTATTGTATGTTTCTTCATATAATGTTATATACTGACGTGTTGTTTTGTGGCAAGAATAATTAGGATCATAATTGAAGAATTGAATTCAATCACATTTTTCTCGACTTTGTATTCTTTATTAGAAAGGGCATTGACAACTGAACGCTGACACCATTTTTTTTTCCTATTAAATCTGTGAAACAAGAAAAAAAATAATATGATATTCCCAAGATAAGGCTTAAACTCAGAAGCATCGTATTTCATTAATTACGTAAAAGAAATGATATTAAATCTGAAATGCACAATTAGTTCACTAATTATAATTAAATGACATATAAATTTTCTGGCAACAAACGAAAAACACTCACTTGAAAAACACAAAGAGACAAAGTGACTTCAATTATACTTCCTAAATTTGCACGGAAGTATACTCGAGGACGTCCTCAAAATTAAAATTTAATTAAGATTAAATTTTCTTTAACCAAAAGGTTGATATATATATGTAGACTTAATCGTATTTAAATTGTTTTTCCTTTGATAATTGCACATTTACTATGTCAAGCAAACACGACCTAATGTTAATAGTAATAACAATAAAGATATGTATGATTGAGGCCGGTCGTGGCGCAGCGGCACGAAGTGTGACTGTAAAACCGACTGGTTGTGGGTTCGATCCCCACTCGAGGAGATGAAATATTTACTTAAATTTATATTTCCATTTCTTCACTCTGGTGTCGAGGTTGAGTTCTGCCACTCAACACGCAATGCCTTCGAATTCGGCAGAAAGTGGGGAACGGAGTGTCTTAACACTAGGTTCCCTCTGCCTACCCTGCTGTGTGCGGGATACAGCGTGAAGCTGATTTTAATTTTTAATAAAGATATGTTTATTTATAATACTAACATGCACTCAATACAAGGTAATGACATTAACAGTAAATACTTACATGTCCTTATTCCTAAATGACACAGACATACAGAGAACAAATATAACAATCAATTGTTTGTTAATATAGCGTGTTTCTACTTAGCTAATAATAAATGAATAATTATAGTTTATCTTCAGGCTTTTTTTAGCTTTCCGCTGTATCCCGCATATGGCAGGCTAGGCAAAGTCGAGAGTCTTAGTTGTCTTAAAATCAAAAGTCTTGTTAAGATAATCTGTTCCCATTAAGACACTTTCGTTCTACACTTTTCGGTGGATTTCGTGGCCTCTAGGCGTTGCGTGTTGAGTGGGGAACTCAACGCCGAGCTTGCCTTGTTAAGAAAGTGAAGAATTTTAAGCTTTAAATATTTCATTTCCTCGAGTGGGAATCGAACCCACAAACTGTCGCGTATAGTCGCACGCTTGTATCCATGCGCCATGACTGGCTCAGCCTTTATATTCACGTGTTTTCCGTATTTGTTGGATAAGCAGATATTTAGTGACTTTGTGTATAGTTTGAGGGTTGTAGGCAGAGGAAACATAGTGTCAAGACATTCTGTTTTCCACCGTTGCCCAAACTTTTGATATTGCCAGTGGAGTGACGGAACTTAACGCTGAGTTTTCTTTTGTGAAAAGAAAATAAATTAAATATAATATTTCACCCGCGTAATCAGATGCCGTCCCACTGTGTGGCAATAGTCTTTATAATTTATATTGCATCCTACTCTAAAATTTGAGTACTAGGTACAAAGCATTTGTAAATTCAATTTATAAGTCGTATTAGTTGTTTGCTCGACTTAGACTTGGCCGTTCATTTGTATGCAGAGCTATCGGGTCGGGACTGAGACGTCAAGAGCAAACCTAGGTACCTGGTAGTACCTGGAGGGCAAAGGCACTACGACAATCAGTATAAACAAAGTAAATGGCCGCAACTAGAATTGTAGGTACATAAGGATAATAGATTTTTTTTATAGCTTCACCAGACAGAACCTGGGTACTTGAAAATTGGTAAACTATTAGTATAATGTAGTATTATTAAATCGAACAGAGAATAAATAACTTCATTTTATAATAAAAAAAGCTCAGAAAAGTCCAATAATAATGTTTTTGGGCGTTTACCGAAACTATGTAGAATTTTAATATGTTATTCTTAATAATAAGAAAGATATGGATATTCACTAATCCAGTTTAACGCAGTATCCCGCACACTGTTGTGTGGCAGGCAGAAGGAACATAGTGTGAAGACACTCTGACACCCCACTCGAGGATATGAATTATTATTTAAAAAATAAATAAATTAGCTTCACGCTGTATCCCGCACACAGCAGGGTAGGCAGAGGGAACCTAGTGTTGAGACACTCCGTTCCCCATTTTCTGCCGGATTCTGGAGGCATTGCGTGTTGAGTGGCAGAACTCAACGCCGCGCTTAACCTCGACACCAGAGCGAAGAAATGGAAATATAAATTTAAGTAAATATTTCATCTCCTCGAGTGGGGATCGAACCCACAACCAGTCGATTTTGCAGTCACACCTCGTGCCGCTGCGCCACGACCGGCCTCAATTATTATTATTTATATTTTTTTAATGCAATGTCTCGAAAAAATCGATGGAAAGTGAGGAATGGAGTGTCTTAACACAAGGTTGCCTCTGCCTACCCCGATGTGTGCGAGATACAGCGTGAAGCTGATATGAATTTAAAAAAAGTGACCCCTTTAATTTTACATCAAGGCAAAAAATAACAACAATAACTAAAAAATATAATAAGAATTAATTAATTATATAATTTAAATATATTAACTCAGCAAACGCGACAGATAATCCATTTTAATTAAACACAAACACGCAAATTGCGAGCGTATACCTAATTAATTGCCGTCGTTAACTATTCCTATAAAATATAATATATTATATTTCATTATTAACGTATTCTGTTTTTCATGTTCACATATTAATACATTCATTAATCATTGTAAGTTACTACGCGGCTTGGTTTAGATTGTTGTGCGCGGCGTTGAGATCCGCCATTCAAGACGTAAGGCCTCCAGAATTTGGCGGTATGTGTGGAATCGAAGTGTCTTAATAAAAACGGAGTCCCTTAACACAGGGTTCCCTGAATCCCTCTACCTACACTGCAATGGGCGGTATACAGCATGAAGCTAAATTAAAAAAAAATAAAACCTCGCTGTGTCTACTGTCTACTATTCTTCAAGTATATTGTTACATCTATGCAATCAATTATTTTCGATCAAATAGGTATAACTGTAACCCGTTGTGACACAGTGGGACAGCACCATGATGGAAGCGCGACATGGGCGACAATGTTGCCGGTTTGATAACCACTCGGCGAAACTGATTATTTTAATTCCTTCGCTCTGGTAGACAAAGAGCGGAGTTTAGTGCCGAAATAATTTCGAAAACAGGGTGAAAAGTGGGAAATGGGGGAAACATCTGAACCTTAATATTACTACTTCTTTACTAGTTATTTATTTAATAAATATAACACTCCAACGTCACTACCGATGTATACTCATATTATAAAACTGAAAAAAGTGTTTTGTTGAACGCGCTAACCTTAGGAACTACAGGTTTTAATTGAAAAAATATTTTTGCATTAGACAGTCCACATAATCGTTTCTATGTAAAACATACAATACTATATGTCAAGCATAATATACAACTTTTAGTGACATACTGCCATTTACCCGTAAATGTTATTTGTACTAAAAACCGCCATATTTCTTTTTCCTTGGTCGCAGTTGACTTTATGGGAGTAAAGGGCACTTTATGCGGTATTTTACGACGACTGTATATCAATAAGTTTGAATAACGTTGTATAAATCTTGAGCTTTACCCCTAGGTAAGTACTAAATATTGTTTCTCACAATAATTTTATTTATTATTTGTAAAATATGACTAAAAAAAGTATTAGGTATAATCAATATTTATATATTAAATATTAATTGCATTATTTATATTTTTATTTACCACACTTAACATACAGTGTCTCGTATTCGGGCAGAAAGTGGAGAATAGAGTGTCTTAACACTTAGCACTAGGTTCTTTCTGCTCTGCCAATATATAAATTATCATCAGCAAACGTTCACAAATATAATAGACTACGAATTTTATTACATATACTCGTATACGGAAAAATAACATACAAGGAGTTATCTAGCCTAGTTAAACCCGGTTTCAAATTTCCTTAGTTTCGATGGAATTGTCACTGAACGTATAAAAATGAGAGAACCCAGTGACTTACTAGGCTCCCTCTACATTACCAGCAAAAAGCACAAACTCAAAAAAAATTACAAATCATAAGCAGCTCAAAAAGGAGTTCATTAACACAAAGCTTAGATAGATATAATAAAAAAAACTTATCACCGAGTGCGCGATCGAGTGCGACGCGTACCTGTTCTACGATGTACCATCCATCCGTGGACTGCTCGACTGGCTATGACTACTTCGTGATAGAATATTTTTTGTTAGTGCCTTGCAAAAACTGAACTAAACGAGTTTAAATTTTAAATTATATTGAATTGCATTAAATGTTAATATTAAACATTTTAGTTTACATCGTTACATTTGTGTACTCGTACATACTATATTATTTTTTGTTAATATTACTATTATATTCACGGAGCTTAGACTTAAAACTTCTATGTGTGATTCGGAGATGCTAAAATACCTTACAAAATAACTAAAAGTTTACTAAATACCCTACACTATATACACTTTCGTTCGTTTCTCAATTTCCACCATCACCTTTCCCTCAGACACTTAGTATATATATTAAAATAAACCAACGTTACAATTTGTCTGCGTACACATAAACATTTATTTAATCAAACACAATAAAAATAATTAATAATAATAAAAAATACATAACCACACATTAGTTTATATAATCAAAATTATTAAAATACTAGACAATCTCTTACAAATAAGAATCGAAGTTAAGCTTTCAAACGATTACTTAATCGAGCCTACATTTCAAGTGGCATTGGATTTAAAAATTGCTTGTACAAAAGAAATCCGTGATTTTTTGTGAATGAACCAAAGGTGTCAATGTAAGTTGTAACTGTGAAATGTACATCCACGTTAAATAAATTCGGCTAAAGCTAATTAATAATTTATAAATAATATTTTTTGCTACACCCTTTATTCCGCACATAGCAGAGAAGGCAGAGGGAATCTGTAAACTTTTCGCCGAATTGTGGAGACATTGCGTATCGAATGGCTGAACAAAGTAATTAAAATATATAATATTTGATTTTTTCGAGTAGGAATCGAATCCACAACTTGCGCCCCTGAGTTATGACTGGCCTTAAATAATAATAAAACCCTAAAAGTAAAAAATATTTGTATTTCTTGTGTCAGAATGTGCATTCTATACTAATAATTACCATTTAATGAAACAGAAATAGTCTTTGAGGCCATATAATATTCTATTCATTATTAAAAACCTACAGGGCAGGAGGCGATAACGACCTTCTCTCCAATTACTGAAAAAAATGAACTAACTATTTAACTAATTCTGATACAACTATACAATGACACATTAGAAATATATTCAGCTTCACGCTTTATCCCGCACACAGCAGGGTAGGCAGAGGGAACCTAGTGTAAGACACTCTGTGCCCCACTTTCTGTCGAATTCTGGAGGCATTGCGTGTTAAGTGGCAGAACTGAACGCCGCGCTTTCCCTCGACATCAGAGCGAAGAAATGGAAAAATAAATTTAACTAAACATTTCATATCCTCGAGTGGGGATCGAACCCACAACCGGTCGGTTTTACTGTCACACTTTGTGCCGCTTTGTGTCTAATGCATGACATAAACAAATACATAAATCATTGCGAAGAAAATCTATTTAAGTACTTTATCTTATCATTCATAAGTAACATCTACTTAGTTTCTGCAATATCGCATGAAATCTAAAAACAGGAGAAGGTCGGAAGGAAGTTGAAGGCTACACGTCACTGATACTACAATCACTGTCGGATTTGAAGAATTTTGTTATTTGTGATAACCGAGTAGAAGTAAGTATTTATATTATTGTAGTTTTGAGCATTTGTATTATAATTGAGTTATTTTATGTAATTGATACCTATATTTCTGTATTTACAGGTAGTTTACATGTTAATATGTTTTGTTTCAAATTTTCTTCCTAATATTGTAACAAATAATGATTAAAGACAGCTTGTGTACAACAGTATCTAAGAAATATTCATTCTTTTGAGGTACATAATGTATTAAATTAAATAAACACAAAAAAATGTAGGTAAACTTACAGCTCCTTCCCTCGTTTCACACTAGATGACAGGAGCGCGTGATGCAGCGGGTGGGCGTGGTGTGCGTGCCAGCGCGGCCCCTCCGCCGGCGACAGCGGGCCCGTGCCTG
>JAATLQ010026874.1:19230-30904 GCA_013421005.1 Heliconius erato x Heliconius himera
CATATATATATATATATATATATATATATATATATATATATAGATAGGCAAAGGAAACTTGACGTTACATAATTGGAATTGTTGATATTTACTGTTCATTAATGAAGATAATTATACATGACATAATCATTTTCTTTGTACCATTCATCATACGGATGTCCTGAGTGGAGTTCGAATCTACGACTCTTGCTCAGTCAGAGGCAACTCAACAAACAAATAGAAGGCTAACAACGTGTCGATATAAATGAAAACTAATAACTCCAATGGTGTCGATACGGCAAACGTTACGCAACCAACCGATTAGTTCCATTCGACCTTTACACCAACTAATCAAGTTAGTATTCCTATAAAACTGACACGTCTTACCAGAAAATAAAGTGTCTTTGGAACATTAAATGGTACAACAAAATAAATTTTATATTTTTAATAAGAAAATACTTATTTTTAGGAAAATGGAGATCTACGAATAACAACAAAGAGAAAATATTTGTACCAATCCAACCAGACGCTACGTCGACTTGTGTACCATTGTGTACCCAACACGCAAAATATTTATGTAGGCAGTAAAAATATAGAACTACAGTTACTTACTGCAATTCTTACTAACTACTCCGTTAATTACTAATAATGCATGGAATTATAAAAAAAATCACTTTTCGTTTATATGATCTTATATAGATAATATTAAACTATCAGAGGCCATTGAGGCCTGTCGTGGCGCCGCGGCACGAAGTGTGACTGTAAAATCGACTTGTTGTAGGTTCGATCCCCACTCGAGGAGATGAAATATTTATTTACATTTATATTTTCATTTCTTCGCTCTGGTGTCGAGGCAAAGCGCGTCGTTGAGATTCGCCACTCAACACGCAATGCCTCCAAAACTTGGCGGAAAGTGGAGAACGGAGTGTCTTAACATTAGGTTCCTTCTGCCTACCCTTCTATGTGCGGGATACAGCGTGAAGCTGAAGCATCGGTTTTGGATTTTTTAAATAAAATTAAAAAATAAATAAATTTAAACTACATTTAATTCTATCCTACCCACATATCTAAACTCTATATAATATATTTATGTATGTACATATCAACGTACTATCAACAGACCCTGGCTCTGTAAACATCAACTTGATACTTGTTTATTTGCACACGATCTCAAAGGCTTTATTTACCCTGCCTGTTGAAGATCTATGGTGCTATTTTCCACAATATCGAATACAGAGTTGAAATATTTAAAATAATTGAAAAAAAATATAGTTAAATTTGAAATAAGTTTATTTTAATTATTATACAAACAATGTTATATAAGTCATATTCAATACTATGTTCTTTATAGAATAGTTTCAAGGTGTTCATGCTAACAATTTCGAACAAGCTTGATAACAACTGGGATGGGTTAGTGGTCAAGTCGATTCCACCGCTTCTAAGAATCACAGGTTCAAGTCCCGCTACGTTCAAATCATTACACGTTTTCAAAAAAAATATGTTTTATTTCGAATCGCATCGAATAAAAAAGATTCGAGAAGATTTAAAAATGTTAAAGAAAATATAGGTATATAATAAGAAGGTAAGATATATCTAATAAATTCTATTTGAAATATATAATGATTACCATTCTAAAGTAATAGCAGCAAAGGACGAAAACACAAAGCGACATTACATTAATTAAACGGAAACCTTGAACACATATTACATTATCAGAAATGTATATCGAACAAATAAACTAGAGACCAAAATTAAAAGTTTAATTTTACGAACAATAGTTTCTGTAATAGCCACACTTATTTAAAAAAAAACTGAGCAAGATTGCCTCGCTCACGATTCGGCAATGAACCTACGACATCCACATTAGGTGGTTTAGACATACATATATCTAGCGCACAAAAACTAAATTTGATTTATATTAAAGGAGTTTGTGTAGGTATGTATGTATGTGGTAACAAGATGGCAAGTAAATGCAAGGAATACTGAATATCAAAGACTTGTATACGAATCCTGGCACGTTCCGTTATCTGAATAATTTTGAATATATCAAGAACATTTCATTATTAAATTTTACTTAAATATATAAAATTAAATTTTTAAATTTATTTTAAAAGTTTTCTTAAAAAACATAAGACTTTCCACAAATATGCTAATATGATTTTTTTTTTTTTTATTTCCTCTTAACGTGATGAGTGTCTTAACATTAGGTCATAAAATCAAAAGGTAAATCTCAGAGAGGTCCCCAGGTTATCTGAAGGGAATCTCTTTGAGATTTATAAAAAAATATTAGTTAAAAGAGATTATGGTTGTCGTGGCGAGGACTGACATGGCCTGACTAGCCATAGGTTGTCGGTTCGATTCCCACTCCATTTGAGTTGCGCCACTCAACATGCAATATCCCAAAAATTGCGATAAAAAAGGGTATTTACCTTTGCCTAACCTGTTATGTATGTTATGCGGGAAGCGTGTATGCGTAAAGCTAAGAAAAAAAAAGTTTTTTTAATCACTTAACCGGTAAAATATCAACACGAACATCTATTATCTAAGGTAGGCATCACTCTACAAAAGTGTCATTGTGTAAAGTCAACGGTGTGCTCGGGAACAGTAGGAGCAACAGGTTGCTGTATTAGCTTCCTTTTGCTAAATTAAACCTCCAAAGTTCCCTTTGTCCTAGGGTGTCTAGGTCTTTTCTTTTTTTTAACAAGTAGTTTAATATTGTTTGTAGTTTTTTAAAATATTTTGATTAAATAGTACTGATTTTGTGAAATTATATCTACCATGTATTTCAAAAAGACTAAGAAGTACAAAAAGGTTCATATAGTCCACGCAAATAATGTTGCGGGCATTCACTAGTGAATATATTTTTTTATAGAATGTGATAGTATCATCAGAGAAGGTATACCACAATCCAATGCCCATTCATATAGTAAGCCAAAACTAACACTATCTATTTCAGGCCGTCGTAGCCATGGGGCACAAGTGTGCTTACTGTAAACGCGATGGTTGTGAGTTCGATCCCCACTTGAGGGAAATATTTAAAATTTTCCTTTGCTTGCTCTGGTAACGAGGCAAAGTGGGACGTTGAGTTCCATTCATTTTGTCGGCATTCAACATGCAATGTCTAAAGAATTCGGCGGAAAGTAGGGAATAAAGTATTTTAATGGGAATGGGTTAAGTGTCTTAACAGTAGGTTCCCAGGTCTACCTACCCTACTATGTTCGGGATATAGTGTGAAACGTAAAAACAGACATAAATACTAACACTTTATTGATTGGGGACAAATTTCACCATTCAGTTGTTTCTACATAATCGATACTTTCTCTCGAAATTAACACATTAAGAGGTTTTTAATAGAGAATTCATAAATCACTGTGTGTCATATGAAGCCAGCAACGTGTGAAAGCTTCTCATCGTTGCTATACCTACGTTGTATGTTTACCGTTTTAACTACAGTAATTATAAAGTGGTAAGATAACACTTGCTTTATTAGAGTATAATGCAGTATAAAGATAAAAATATTTATCTTTAGTGGTTTTCTTATAAAATAATTAGATGTGATTCAAATTCATAACGTCAATATACATTTCTTTTTTTGGTTTTTGAAAAGTAGAATATGACCCTGGATGAAAGACCCTGTTAGTAAACGACTGTGATAGAATATGTCCGACCGAAACCACGAACACTGCATGAGAATAAGTAAGGTCTTTGTTTTCTTATATAATGTATTTTTTTATAGTGGAAACTCTTGCAATAACCATAGTTCACCAACATAAAATTCTAAGCTTTTTTCTCTACTATTAGTTTTATTTCAACATTATAACAATTAGTAAAAACTTTAATCAGAAATCAAAGGCTAATCACAAATGTTCTGTGTAATTTTTAAACATTTTTTAAAGTGTTATTCCACACTTAGGAAAGAAAAATACTTATTTAGAAAACGTATAAAAATGTATATGGCAGGTGAGTGTCGAAGGAAGGCAGCGTTTGAGTCAAACTATTAAGTACTACGGTACTAATAAATACCGTACACTGAAAGACTAGTACCAAATATATAATAAATAATTCGTGCAATATAATGGCACGACCTTTCATTGTGGATGAAAGTGAACTTTGACCAATATTAGAACATTGAATGTTGCTTGATGTCACAGAGCCTGACGTGATGGGCTTATGTAATATGTATGCAAACTGTTATAATGACATTAAGTAATGTTGTGACTAAATGTCTTCTCGCAGTGCGCTCGCCATACGTAAGCTATGCTTGTATGGCGATGGTCGTTGACATATTGTATACCACTGTGGTTCTCCGACTTGGTATATGATTAATAGGTGTAGGTTGCTATTTTATGTCCCAGCTCCGGTGTATGTAGTAGTGGCCGCCTATCTCATGCGGATGTGTGGTGCTATTTTATGTCCTGTAACTCTGGTGTAGGTAGTAGTGTCCGCTTATGGTTCTAATACCTTGTTCGAACGTAGAAAATACTCGAGACACGACTGTGGCGTGTTGGCCGTGGTTTACTTAACATATCGGCCGCCTTGCGGTAGTGCGTTTGATCCAACGACTTATATTGATCTCACATATCAATCAACATCACGAATCATCATCGTAATACAATTATAAAATAAGCAAGCGTAAGAAGTACTCTAAGAAAGATTATGCACAAACATCCGAGGAGGTTTCAATAAAGACTGTTGCAGGTGCGTTCAGGTAGGAATTCGTGGTGTAGGCTGTGCGCTTTCTTCCTATTATTATAACTAACACGCAGTTATAGTGGAGACGAAGATAGGACGCGCTCTTGGATTTTCTTTGGGAGAGGTTCGAATCAAGACAAAGTAATATTGTTGAGTTTCAGTTATTTAAATAAACTTCTGATGGCAAATATCTTATTAGATCGATACCTTCTGATACATTATTTTAAACTCCTATTTTGTAAATATAACCTTAACATCCTATCCTATATTACCTCTCAATATCCTAAAGATTTTGGGTTACTCACGATCACAACGATTAAATGATTAAGTTCTAACGACTAGACTAGGAATCAGTTACAAAGTGTTCCTTTTGAATATAATTTTATCTGCGTTCAATACGCGCCGCCCACGTGTAGAATTGCGCGTTGAGTGGCAGAACTCAACGCCACGATTTATCCACCAGAGCAAAATGAAAACAAATAAAATCATTCCTCCGAGAGGAAATAGAATCCACTACACCCCACGCTATTCCTCTGCGCCAGAACGGTCTCAAACGGTCTTCCAAAACCGAGACAAAATATAAAATATGCAACAAAAAAAAATAAGTTTTTTTTGAACTATGAAAAGTTATATAGAATATTTCATCTATTTATATAAACAAAGTTTGAATCATGCTCATTAAAAAGAAAGAGTATCTTTTAAACCGTTATAATGATTTTCCGTCTGACATTACAGACATAATGAATCCATATTCTGCTGTTCAGTGGTTTTAGGTGACACTGTGACCCTAATAAACAAATTTTATACGAAGTATTATGTGAGGTCTTTATGACACAATGGAGTGGCTTCCTTAAATGGATAGCTCCGAATTCAAATTAACCTTTGAGGTAACAAGAATATTTTGCTGTTGTCAATGTTAAGGACAAAGAAAATAAAAAAAAGATCATCAGTATTCTTACCAGGACTTTGTTCATGTTAGTGATATTTTTTTCTCAACGCTTTATCCTGCATATAGCAAGGCAGAGGGAACCTGTGAACATAGTGTTAGGACACTCCGTTCTGATTGTGACACTTCTGTTCCCCACTTTTCGTGTATTGCCTCATTACCAGAGCGAGGAAAGGAACATAAATAAACACTTTTTTTGAGAATCGAGTATACATATTTAATAAATACCCAGAAGTTTACTCAGGAAAGCCAGTTTCACAGTAAAATGTGAGAAATTTCATTTTAATGAAAAGGAAAAATCCGACCGACCGCATTTCTCAAACGCCACATACAACAACAAGTACACGCAGTACTGACAAGTTACTATGTTTGTATACAGCGTGGTGGCCGCGGCCGGTCCCGGCGCGATGTGGGCGTGTGCCACCGATCTGCTTGTTATGGATTTTGACACCGTGACTCATGGACGCAGAGGCGCGGCCTTCTACTTTATAGTATTCCATAAATATATTATTTATTTTTAGGGTTCCCTATCTCAAAAGGTAAAAACAGAATCCTTATAGGACAAATATATAGTCAATATGTCTGTCTATCAAGACCATTTATCTCGAGATCGCGTGGAACTATCAAGCTAATATTAAATATTCAGCTCTATGATATTTTGGAGCAAAGAAGTCAAGCTTCTAAGTCAACGCAATCAAAAGATACGAGCATAGATTTGCTGCGTTTTGTATGAAAATCGCCGCATATTTCTCACAATTGTAATTCATTTCATACAAAATGAGTGTAAATACTCACAAACTTAAGTTAGTATATAGTACTTGAAGTTAACATAGAATCCTGACTCGCACCTAACCAGTTTTTTCACGTTGTATCTAGCATACAGCACGGTAGGCAGAGGAAACCTAGTTTTAAGACATTGTTTCCCTACTTTTCGCAGAATAAATCGAGTTTATACGTTCATTCGACGATTCTTAAGTGCTTATATTAGTCTATGTGAATAAAGAATATTTTGAATTTGAATTCAGGGATCTACTGCGTGATAGTATTAGAGAAAATACAGTATGTACGGTCAGTAGACAACCTCTAAAATAGAACTAAATATAATGTCCTCTCGAAATCTTAATAATAGCAATATCTTAAAATATTAAAAATTGTATAACATTCCCCGAACAAAACCCTTAAAGTAATATATTTAAAAAAAAATGTTATCTTTTTAAAACAAACAACCTAGTCGAAAATGTAAAAAAGATTATATAAAATAAGTAAGAGCAGCAAGAATACAAAATGAATAATATAATGGAGAAATGAAGACGAATTTCCATTTAGATTCAATGTCAAATGCACTTTGCGGGCGTACGAGAGGCAGAATGCAATTTAGAGTTACGGAAGTTATTATAACATCATTCCCTGTGCGGTTACAAAATTAAATATATAAGTACTCTATGAATGCAGATAATAGGTATGAATTTAAAATATTTTCGTTTTCCTAGGCCCGTATTTATAAACCGCTCTCAAGTCTGAGATCGATCTTGAGATGCCGTTTCATAAAAGATATATCTATGAATGAAAACGGCATCTCAAGATCGAACTCATATTGAGATCGGTCAATACGGGCCCTACCTAACTCCTACTCCATGAAACGTGAAATATAAATGAAAGTAAAAAGTACATATTCAACACAAATACTGGAATTGATCATGTAACTTACAACGTATAAAGAATAATAAACGTACTGCGGTGGTGAGAATGCCATTATATAAATCCTGGTCTAAATGACGTGTACCTAATTGAATTGTTATTTATACCCAAACTACTAATATATTTTTAACATTCAAACGTATTACATGATTTAAAATAGCATTTACAACTAATGGAGTAGGCGGAAATTTTCCAAGACGCCTACTGACACTGTGCCCGATCGCTCCGGTCCGCGCCGCGCTGGTCACGATCAAACAAACAAAATTAACACACACACACACACACAGCCATAACAGATGCGATTTGCTAATAGGAATTAATCACTTATTTTTTTAGTAAAAATATTTTTTATATTAGCTTCACGTTTTTCCCATGTACGCAGAGAGAACCTAATGCCAAGACAAAAACGATCGAAATCCGAAATATTGTTTGTCTTGTGACGACACCCAGTGACTTTGTTTTGTCAACCCCCAATTGAAGAACAAACTTACAAATATTGCATTCACAATTGTACTGCGGGATGTTTGCTTTTCATATAATTTTATATATCTTTTTAATAGTAAGCAGAGGGTACACGGAACTTAGTGTTAAGATACTTCCGTTCTCCACTCTACGCCGAATTCTAGAAGAATAATATTCAATATTTCACATCCAGGTGTGCGCCAAGACTGGCCTCCATTTAATTTTCTTTTAAATGGTAATATTGTAAACATCATATTCCAACCAAATTTAAAAATCTTCACGCTGTATCCCGCAGCACAGCAGGATAGGCACAGAGAGCCTAGTGTTAAGACACACCGTTCCCCACGTTCCGTCGAGTTTTGGAGGCATTGGGTGTTGAGTAGCGGAACTTATCGAACCCACCACCAGTCGATTTTACAGTCACACTTTGTGCTCCTGCGCCACGACTGGCTTAACCAACGTCTCGTATATGCAAATAATTGTGCACACGCTATTACAGAACGAGTGAATACGTATTTTCAATTATATTGCTTCGCTCCGCACGAGGAGCGATGACATTCTCAATATTTGCGACACTACGTGCCGTGTCGTGCACTCGAGTTCACGTTCCTGACATATTGGATTCGAAAGTTTCTAATTTGAATGGAAATAACGACCAAACATTTACTGAAAATTATTATTTTATAGAAACATATGTGCTTAATATATGTATAATGCTAATAAGTTGTTTAAATATAAATAAATTATACAGTAGGTAGTGGGAAAGGGTAAACCTATTTGTGATGCAAGAATGAGTACCTATAAAGTAAAAATCTGCAACCCCACTTGACGTTTTACGTCGGATAAAATATGTCGAATCCCTTACGAGTTGTTATAGGAAGAAAATATGTTTAAAATATTTTAACTTTGCAGTAACTCAAGAAATATTGATGTTAGAAGGTAACATCAATATTTTAATTGTAAAAATTTTGCAAAATTGTGAGCATATTTATCAGCTATAAGATATGTACTCACCACTAGGGAAAGTCTGTGATGTGGTGGTGGAGGTGGTAGGCGGGATGGTCGTCGGGACACCGCACATTGCTCTTTCTGCAAATAAATATTTTACAATAAAAAAACACAAAATAAATATCTTACTATTAAACGTATTATTTTATACGTAGACTTTTATTTTACTGCATACATCGCCTGCATTTAACAAGTCAGAGCGAAACCAAAGGTTCTCTATTTTTATTGTATTATTTTACTTTTATATCATGCGAAGCTTGAGTAATTAATTTCTTTTAGCTCACACTGAATTCCTTAAAAAGCAGGGTAGGTAGGCAAAGGAAATTTTGTGTTAAGACATTCATATTGACCACGCACCGCTCGTGTATAACTAATAAATAATCACTACCTAGAATGAAAATCGATCCCACAGCCACACACAGTACAGTTAGACACATGTCAACCGCGCCACTGTGTCGTCAGAACGTAAATCACATAGAATAATAATAAAAGTGATATAATGTTTTCCTTACCACGTGAATGGACAGAGTCGGCGCAGACTTGCCAAGCGCGGAGCGGCGCATACGCACCAAGTTGGTGCGTGCCTTGCTCGCCGCATCTGTTAACCAGAGAAACAGATAATTACTATATGATTTAAATTAATTTCAGTTATTGAATATATATAGTTTTATCTTAGGAATTTTTGGTTATTTACTGTACATGGCCTTTTAATTATAATGTATGATGAAGTGAATGAATAAGTGCACGTAACGTATATGTATTTGGTTCTATAACCATTAATCAAAACAGTATACGTAATATTATTTAAGTATCCTCAACACCAAAGATCAAATCTATGTGTAAATATTTTGTTTGCTTCATTCTATATCCCGGGTACAGGTGGGTAGGCAGTGGGAACCTGCAAACCTAGTGTTAAGACATTCCGTTCGCATTAAGACGCTTCTGTTCTCCACTTTCCGCCTAATTTTAGGGGCATTGCCTCTTGTGCCAAAATAAATATATATTTTTAAAAACAATTTCAAAAAGAAAATCCAATTTACATGTTATAAAAAAAACCAAACAAACAACGGCGCTGAATTAAAAATTTAGCCGCGTATCAACGTTATTATGTGCGGGCGGGCGGTAACGTTGTTAACGTTGTTGTGTCACACACACAGCGCCGCCACCAGAATATATGTTTATAAATAAGTAAATATTATCATAATATACACAATGTATTAACAAACTTGAAATACTTGAATAAAGTGTAGTGTCTCCACCTAGGATCTAGAAATATTACAAGATATATTGAAATGTATTATTAACAGACTTCTAAAACAACGTCATTAACAATATGGTGGCTAATAGAACGACGATGATCATTATATATTATAATTTGAAAGTTTCTGTTCTCAATATCTACCTAGCTGCCTGTATAATATATTATACATGCCTCCCTCAAAAACACTTGAATATCCCCTAAATCCCAATCTGAAAAACTATCGGACTGATTATGATGGAATCTTGGACTGTTATCCCACTTAAATTCCAGATAGTGTCCAACATCTAAGCGAAATTCGTATAGTAGTGTCTCATCTGCCAGGTCCGCCCTGTCACGGCGCGGCACGGCGCGGCACGGTGTGCGGTGTGTAAATAACGTCACGTGGCCATTTGAAACACGTCCAAATATTTGCTGTTCTTACGTCACATACACTCTTATGTTATTATAGCACGAGACTGATATTCTAATTTTTAATACAATTTCAATGACTACATAGATCATTTTACAAACTACTATTTTGACATATTTATTTTTTTCTTGTTAATTGAAATGTTAGTGAGCACACTTAATTAAATTTATTTAAAAAATAATCGTTTGTTTCAATTATTGCTTAATTTAACGGCCGTACGGAGAGCACAGTATCTTTATACTATAACCCAGTACCTACCAGTAGTATAGTATATACTCTCTTCTTAAAAGAGCAAATAAAACTCGATAAGGCTGAACTGAACAAAGCCTTCGTCAAAATATTAAATATCTTCTGAAAAAAAAAAGTACAAGTACGCGAAATATTGTACTGTATACTAAATATCCCAAGGTAATCCTACAAAAAAGTGTTTATATAAGAAATAAGTAAACAGGGTTTTACTGTGTTAAAAATTGACGGGTGAATTTTTTTAACCACACAGGACCTCCTGACTCCTACTTTACACGCAACATATTAAAAATATTCATACCATCCGGAAATTTCACTCTAAAGGCAAGGTTTTAGAAGAGAATATTTCAGCTGCATATGTCGGTTATATTTTGGTGCAATAATAGTTGATTTATATAGCTCCATATTAAATGAAATTTGCTAGTTTTGATATTGCTTGTACATTGTAATACAGCTCTCAAATACGTCTATTGCTTTAAAAAAAATTATGTATCGATTCTAAATGTTTATTAGTTGCCTTTTTATTAATTTACGTTCAAATACGTGCAATCAATATTCTTAGAAACTTTATCTTAACTAATAATATTTTTATTAATCACATGTATACCTATATAAATAAATAAATATATAAGAATGAAAGCAATCTTGTTATTTACCCATAAAATTAAATATAGTATCTATTCTGGCACTTCGTCCAAGGCTGGATCCACTCGAACAAACGTGGAGCGCCCATAACCCAAGCATAAATTATTTACATTTTTATTATCTATAATGCTATCATAAAACAAAATACATTACAGTAACCATCTACAATGTCGTGGCAGTAAAATTGCCTTTTTTTCCACATATTCTTCGCGCCGCTCAAACAATGTATTCAAAATGTAAATACATAGAAATAAATTATTCGAATGCATTGCAAAGTGGTTTTATAATAAGCACACATATTAAATGTTAAAAAGTATTATTATAATAC
>JAATLQ010026874.1:31004-48618 GCA_013421005.1 Heliconius erato x Heliconius himera
TAAAATAAATCAGCTTCACGCTGTATCCCGCACACAGCAGGATAGGCAGAGGGAACCTACCATTAAGACACTCCCTTATCCACTGTCGCTGAATTTAGGAGGCATTATGTGTTGAGTGGCGAAACTCAACGCCGCGCTTTGCCTCGACACCAGAGCGAAGAAATGGAAATATAAATTTAAGTAAATATTTCATTTCTTCGAGTGGGGATCGAACCCACAACCAGTCGGTTTTACAGTCACACTTTGTGCCGCTGCGCCACGGTTGGCCTCAATTATGGCCTCAATATTATTATAATAGACGTGATTATTATTGTTATACACTAATATACGTATAAAACGTGTGTGGCACACGCATTATTGGCTCCCCTGGTCTTCTAGATAAACTCCAGGATTAAACTTAGCCGTTTCTAAATGGGCGTACAAATTACATATATCTTGTGATACTTAGATATGTACATGTAATTGAGTGTTTCCCACTATACCTGTCTTTATCGAGTTAATTCTATCCTTGAATCTTATTACGAACAAAACTCTTACTTTTGAATTCACATAATGTACTCCTTTCTAACGCCACAAGCGTGAAAGTTTGCTTATTTGTTTGTTTATCCTGCTTTCACTGTTTGATATTTATTAAACTTTTACGCGAGTGTTTCATAATATCTTTTATACTATACAAAAACATAATTTCAATAAATTAAATCTATTTTATGTCATTTCAAAAATTACTAAGCTAAATTTGATAAAACTTGGACTGTTCTAAAGATTTAGACTTTGCCATACTTAAATCATAAAGGATCACGTCAATTACACCACTTTAAGTTTCAGAAAATTTGTGCGGGAATACAAAGGCACACATACGAAATTAAACAAACGTCCTAGAAGGCCTAAATAGATCATCACTTAATTATAATATACATACATATATAGCCTCCTTTATTGAAGGCGGTTAAACTACAGGATTGGAGTTTTGGTATACGCACAAGTTATTACAGCAACGTTAAAAATATACAATTAGAGAGCTCATCTAAACGTTTACAACCACTGTCATAATCGCACAGAATAAACATTAAAATGTTTAAATGCAATATAGCCAGTAGTTATAGGGAGTAAAAGATCCCGAGAATATTTATTGACACGCGAAGACGAGACTAGGCACAAGTGTGTAAATAAAATTGAGTGTACAATCCCCACTGGAGGAAATGAAATATTTAATATTTTCATTTCTTCGCTCTATGATGTCGAGGCAAAGCGCGGTGTTGAGTTCCGCCACAATTCAGCGGAAAATGGGGAATGTGTCTTAACACTAGGATCCCCACATTACATTTGTAATTTATTTTATACGAAATGAGTGCATATGGGCATATACAAACTTAAGTTTGTTAACTTTTATAAGTTTTACAGTGTACGTCCCGTTGGTCTATCACTCTGAAATTAGTACGGAAGCCTCGGTGGGCAAGTTCGATTTGCACTTAACGGGTTTTTATATATATTTTTGCTGTGACGAGTATTGAATGACAAATGATAAACTGTACTGAATCTTGATATGGCAGTTTTGTAAAGTATAAGAGAACTATAAAGCAGGAAAATCCACTCATAAGGAAGCAAAACATGGGTTAAAAGTTTATATTAAATATAATCGTATAGTAAAATGTCTAAGTACATTTTGGGGACTATAGCGTACTACCGCAAAATAATATAGCATGGAAAAATCGAAAAGATCGCAGGCAAAGCCGCGAGAGGAATGTTAATTTACTAACATATTAGCTATTTGTTTAACAGTAAGTTGTGCACTAATTGGAGCGCTCGCATCATTATACGCTTTTCAAGTTCTGTAGTTCGCTGTTCGACCTTAATTACACCATACGTCGTTAACCACTCGGTAATTAATATGTGAAACGAAACGTGATTTAAAATTTGCATTATTAAGAATATATGATTCCAAGATGTAAATATATTATATTATATGTATATGATATTTTTTTTAGCTTCACGCTGTCCCGCAGCAAGCACGTTGGTTGACAGAAGGAAACTAGTGTTAAGACACTCCGTTGCCATTAAGATACATAAGTTCCCCACTTTCCGCCGAATTCTGAAGACATTGCGTGTTGAGTGGCGGAGCTCGCAGCTCGCAGCGCATTGTCTTACTTCCAGAGCGAGGAAACGAAAATATTAAATATTTCATTTCGTAGAGTGGTAATCGAACCCGCAACCTGGTGCATCTACAGTCGCTCGCTAGTGCCCCTTATCCACGATTGGCCTCAACATATAATTGCAACATGAAAAATGCTATGAGGTAAATTCGTTTACATAAAATAAAAAAGTTATTTTATTTTTAATAAACGTGGAAAGCAGCTTATCGTTGAAATTATTTGTGAAGTGAATAATAAATCGTTTGACGTAAGCGATGTTTTAATGTAATGCATGTTTATAATTTTTTTTATTTTGAAAATATGGCATCCTGGTAGCATTGGATTCCGCCAGTAGAATGTATATCTGTAGCACAAAGAGGCACAGACAGACCAATCTTTCACCAGCTTCTATTAGCCTACCACGAATAACAACCATCATGGATCACTCCTATATCGAACTGCGAAAAGAAAATATAAATACCGAACGTTAGATAGTGATTTTAAAATATTTAGGATTTTAACCATAAATATTTTTTTTTCATTTGCAAATAATTAAAATTCCGAAGATTGCCCTAATAATTAAACTATAATATCTAATTAAAAAAACTGTTTGTATTATACTTAAACGATGCGGTCCACTTACATGTTTGTTTACGCTTTTCTCATTTCTGACAACTTGAATAATTTTATCAGATGCAGCACGTTAAGTTATAAAAATAAGTTAGCTCTCGTGACCGCGTTCAAGATCAGAAAAATACCACACATAGTGTATAATTTTGATATTCGTATGCATTCATTTCAAATGTGCTAAATTAATAAAAAAGTACTTAAAGAAATTTCATGCATAAATGTTAGTGAAAACAAAAAGCCAAAATAATATTTTTTCTATGAAGTGTGCTACTTTAGGATAAACCGCGTCAACTACAAGTATGTGTACATGTATTATAAAGTAGATACATTATCTGTAAACATTCTATTTCGATTCTGTATCTTATCTATAATAAAGTTGTCAATAACGGAAGTGCCTAAATGAGAACGGAGTGTCTTACCACTAAGCTCGCAGGCTCTATCTGCCTACCCCACTATAAAAAGAAAACATTGTAAAACAAAAAAAAATATCATCTACATTTTATAGTTAAGCACTAACCCTAACCCATGTACATACAATGTCGATCAATTTCATCAACAACAGATTACAACAGATACGGTGATCGAAAGTTGGCCCGAAACGTTTCGATCACTCAACAAGCAATATAAAAGTGGGGCAACGCCCACTACCAGCCATGATAAATATCTATGACAACGTGTCACACCGTACAATACGCTCAATTAATTAATTATTACGCTAGAATTATGGGCGGTGAGCCAAATAGCAAACACGGTGTGAAATATAACCTATCTCTACTATTATCTAAACCTGACCTAGGACATAACAGATACACGCCGGTGAAGGAAAACGCGTTTTATCTTGTTGTTATATGGAAAAGTTTTGTGTGATTTTTATCGTAGTTTGTTATAAAATAAATGAATATTATCGGTGGACGCAATAATAAAAATTGAATGTGCTATTAAAAATATATTTTTTGCTTAAAAGAAAAAAGGCTCATCACATACTCTATACATAACCTTTTCACTAACATTTCATATAAAATTCCCAACAAAAAGGTTAATATAAACCTGTTTGTTATTAAAACAATACATTAACAGAGTAAGATCAACGAGAGGTCGCACGATATAATGCCCACGTGTCGATCTGATAAGAGAGTAAGATAAAATTCTATATACTAATATATCAGTCACGATAGCGAGCCAGTCGGCTGGCGCAGGGGCGCAGCGGCATAAATAGTGACTGTAAACGCGAGGTTGTGGATTCGACTCGAGGAAATGAAATATTTATTTAAATTTTTATTTACATTTATTCGCTCTGGTATCGAGGCAAAAGCGAGGCGTTGAGTTCCCCCACTCAACACGCAATATCTCCAGAATTCTGTGGAAAGTGGGGAACGGAGTGTCTAAACACTAGGTTCCCTCTGCCTATCCTGCTGTGTGCGGGATACAGCGTGAAGCTGATTAATTACACTACAGGCTATATCGGAAGTGATTCGCTTGTTAAATTAAGATCACGTATAAAAAGCAGTCAAGTCGTGCATCTTAGTTGACACAATAGTATCACAAATTAAAATCGACTGTCATGTCATACATGTGTGATTCTTTTCTTGGGTCTGATAATATAAAACACAGATTGATTGAATTGACTCCTATTCTTATAGTGAAATTACATATTTTTCAATATACAAAGATACGTAAAAATAAAATAATAATCAATATAGATAAATACAAATCACTATTTCTAAAAGGCTATAATATTCCGAAATAGTTGATCAAAGAAAATTAGAGTGCTAGTATGAAACAAATTCCAACCTATCAATTCATTAAAAATCAATCGACAAGTTCAAACGGCAACCTTCGCCGAAGTTGTTGGGCACTAAAACTCGGGGCGATAACCGATATTGACACTTCAACACGAACACCTACAACACCGTAAACGAACTGGACTGCGAAATATCTATGTACAGAAATTAGTAATAAAAGTTTATCTTGCTTATATAAAATTATGTATAATTTGATAATGTATAATTTCCTATAATATCAGTCAAACATAATATATGTGAACATATACGAGTATTTTGTGTTATTAAGTTAGAAAGTAGAGGCCAGTCGTGGGGCAGCGGCACAGAGTGTGACTGTAAAATCGACTGGTTGTGGGTTCGATCCCCGCTCGAGGAGATAAAATATTTACTTGCATTTATATTTTCATTTCTTCGGTCTGGTGTCGAGGCAAGGCGCGGCGTTGCGTTCCGCCACTCAACACGCAATGCCTCCAAAACTTGGCGGAAAGTGAAGAACGGTGTGTCTTAACACTAGGTGGGTCCTTCTGCCTACCCTGCTGTGTGCGGGATACAGCGTGCCATTTTTTTCTTATTTTTTTTTTAAGTATTAAAGTCACAAATACTTGCTTACATGCTCACACAAAATAACAAAAAACAACTCAAAAATATAAAATAAACTAATGAATATGTAATACTATTATTTTCTTACGGCAACTTTCTTTTATCTTAAAAACAATTTGTGTTAACATAAGTTTGTTCTCAATACTTAAAAGTATGCAAGATTTATGAACAAGAAATACTTCATCTTTATACTTCTTAGGAACGGTTCCACCACGTAAACAGTTATTATTTATTATATCAACTATAACCATAAATAATTATAACTAATATATTTATAAACAAAATAGATCGATTTTCTCCATAGCAGCTGTACCATTGCCAAGATCGCGTCCAAGTCGACCCACACTGTGGTTTCACTTCACCTCACCCACGGTTTCTACGGAACAGTACAGCAGGGAATATTGAGCTACTAACTACTAAATTACTGAGTGATTGTATCACAAATATTAGTTGGCATAACAATTATAACTTGACTAATATTTTTATTGGAATTCATTATTTTAATTTCCTCGCCCTGGTAACCCGATAAAGTAAGGAGGTGAGTTCCTCTACTGAGTACACTATGTATCGTAACTTAGGCAGAAAATGAGTGTTGACATTAGTTTCCCTCTGCCTTTACCCTGTTATATGCGGGATACATTAAGACTCTAAAAAAGTAAAGTTTTACATGCAGAGGGAACCTAGTATTAAGTAAGTAACTGAAAATATTATTTTTTTTTTTTTTGCTCCATTGCGAATCAAACCCACAACCTATCGCGTCGTACGCTTGTGCCCATGAGCCAAAACAAGCAAAAAGGTTTACTTTTAAAACACAAAATACGCTCTGTAAACAAACAATACTTCCCATTGTGGTTAATCGTCTTGTGAAACAATTATTGCACGCGACATTCAAATAAAGGTCCTAACAGGTGTTGAATAAGGCCTACTTTCACTTGCCGCGTGTTTGACAACAAAGCGTGAAAACTACACCCATTGAGAACTGACATTATAATTCTAAGAATAGAGGATATTCGAAGATGTTTTGACTTTCAAAATTGTTCCTTCTTAAAGTAGCCTTATAATGAAACCTAAAAAAGCATGCATTTCGTCTTTACAACAAATTCTGGAAGCAGAGATTAAAAAAAATGTTTAAGAAATACTTTGAATAAAATATTAAACTTTAACATATTTTTATTTGTATGGTAGTATAGGTGTGTATACAATAATATGACTAACGTAGATTTTTTTCAGCTTCACGCTGTATCCCGTATATAGCAGGTTAGCAGGGTAGGCAAACGGAATCTGGTTGAGACACTCTCGTTTCCCACTTTCCGCCGAATTTTTGAGGCATTGAGTATTAAGTGGCTGAACTATACACTGCGCTTCGCCTTGGTACCAGAACAAAGAAATGAAAATATTATTCGAACTCACAGGTTACAACCGTCGCGTTCACAATGCCACTGCGACACGACGGCCATAATAGTAGGTTTTGTAAGAAGAGATTGTGGGATAAAATCATTTGGGTCTCCCAAATGATTTTATTATTTATTTAATTATAATAGTTCTAAGATTTTAGATGTGTTAGATTGACTTTCACCCAAACCATAAATCACCTAAAAGAAACGGTAACAAGACAGCAAAAATTGATCTACAAGTATACAACAACGACACTAATCGATATAAAAATCACTATTCCACGTTAATCATTCTTAATCTTTCTTCCATTTGGTCGTAGGTTCGATTGCCAACTGACGGATAGTGAGAATAATGGATTATTTTTATTTCCGCACTTTGAGTACCAAGACCAGCGCGGCGTTGAGTTTCGCCACTCAACATGCAATATTTAGGAAATCGAGCGACGCGCGGGGAATGCCTACCCTGCTACAGCTATGCGGTATAATAACGTGAAGTTATTTTCACATTCTTTTTCTTAATTAGTTTTCATAAATTAACATTAACAATGTAGAGCTATTACAGTGATTAATATTTATATCTATGGCGTTTCTTCTATGCACCGTCTGTTCTGTGTCACGCTCCGATAATGCTGCTTAATGACAATCCAGTTCCTTAATCATTTGTCTCATCACGATTCTTTTGTATTTAATTTAACGTAGATTGTTTTCTGTTATTAAACTAACAGTTAGTTACAAAGTTAAATTAACTACAAAGTATCTTTTAGTAACTTTATAATGTTACTGTCATCTTATTTTCTTTTTTTAGAGGGGGACCTGGAAACCTAGTGTAAGACACTCCATTCTCCACTTTCCACTGTATTTTGAAGGAATTAATTTTCAAATAGCGGAACTGAACACCGCACTTTCGTTACCAGAGCGAGGAAATGAAAATATTAAACATTTCATTAAGTCAATTAACATTTTAAGTATTAGGAGTACCAGAAATTTGTAAAAATCTCTCTATAGGTGCTAGCAACATAAATAAGTTGTAACAAGCGTATAAGAATTTCGACATAGTTTGACGAAAAACGTGGTCAGGGCGCTCAGGCGGTCTCCAAGAGACGCGGGTTCATATTCCGCCATGTTCAAGACGATTTCTGAATAAGTATTATATCTTATTTATTTCAAAATATTTTTATTTTTTTCAAAATATTTTTTTATAATTTTTCTTTTTATAATAAATATCCTTTTTATTTGGACATGAACATTGTTATTTACTAATTTATATACATTTTTTATACACATGTACACAAGAGTTAAAACATCAATAAATTACATACATTTAATTACTACGCCAATGACACACGTCAGTGTGATGCAAGTGCAAATAATATTAATTAAATTTTATATCTTTACATCTATATAATAAAAATATAACTATAAATAGCCAGTTTTTAAACTCGTAATACATTTATTTATTTTTTTTATTATATTTTATAACATATTCAAATATATTTCAATTATTTAAATGTGAGCTGATCTTGAACACTACTGAGCTGATTTTGTTTAAACTTTCACAGTTAAATTAGAACTTTCACCTTTGTGTATCAATTTACTAAGATATGAACTTAAAAATTGAATATTAATCCAACGATTGTAAAAGATTATTTTTGTATGTAAATACTTAGTTATTACTGTGTTGTAATTCCTTCGCTATTGTAGTCAATGAAAATATATAGCTAGATTGTCAATGGGCATTTTAACGTGACATAATTATAGACTATAGCCTCCCTCGGTTAATGAACTTTTAATTCGAATTTCAATTTGAGTTCCTGAGATTAGCGCGTTCAACAAAACAAACTTTCAACTTTATAACGTTCGTACAGATGTAATCACAGTCACACATTAACCAAACCAGAACTAGTATATCATTATTATATTATATTATATACCTATTATAAAATGACATAAGAAATAAATATCAAATAAATAGCACGCACGTACGTATTGTATTGTGTACGTGTTTGCTCAACGTAAATAAACTAAGGCGAAGTGTCTTCATTTAGTATGACACAGATAGGTCGTAAATGGTAAACATTTTAATTGACCTAATGAATAGAAGCCTTTACTATCTACTTTTAATGAGATTAAAATTAAAATGTTTATATTATATATAAGTATTTTATTTTACTAAAAATATGTTTTCTACAAATGACTTACCTAGTCGCTATCGTTTTATTTTTATTTGGCTTCACACTTTATCGCTGTTAACAATAGCCAGAGCAGAAGTCAGTTGCGGCGCAGGGATACAAGCGTGAAGCGCACTGAAGGCGCAACAGGTTGTAGTTCGATTTACACTTAATGAAATATTATATATACGAAATTAAATATATAATATTTTAATTTGTTCGCTCTCGTGTCGACGCAAAACGCGACGTTTAGTTTCGCCACTCGACACGCAATGCTTACAAAATTCGTTAGAAAAAGGAGAACAGAGGAACACTAGGTTTTCTGTGCCTATCCTGCTGTGTGCGGGATACAGAGTGCAGCTGATTTATTTATTTTATTTTTAACAATGTACGCAGTTTTTAAAAATACTGTGTTAACTCTTCATTCTCCACTATCTTGAATGATATGATTGACTTGAATTCAAATATTTTGTGTTGAGTGTCGGAATCTAACAACGAGATTAATCTTATTTATATTAGCTCCACGTTGCATCACGCGCATAGAAGAGTAGGCAGAGGAAACCTGGGAACCTAGAGTTAATACACTCCGTTCCCATTAAAACACTTTCGTTCCCAGTTTCCACCACACAGTGTGAGTGGCGGAACAACTGATTCAAAGAAAGAAGATATGTTTAAATAGAATGAAAAATAAGTCTTATATATAATGCAGTTCTACGCTTGTACAGGTATCATTATACGCTGTAGATTACAGCTGTCAGCTCAGTTATAGGTACATATCAGAGAGACATTGACACACATGTAATTGCCTTCAGTTCGCAATTATATACAGATATAATTTTTACAATTTATAAAAGTAGAGTGCAATGGGGAATTTATGTAAATATTAGAGAATAGAAAAATATATTTATAATTATTAGATATACTGTTTCCCATTTTTTTAAGACTTTAATTGCTTTAAAGACATATAGGTCTTATTACCGTACTATAAAAAAATCAAATCAGCTTCACGCTGTATCCCGCATACAGCATGGTAGACAGAGGGAACCTAGTGATAAGACACACCGTTGCCCATTTTCCGCCGAGTTCTGGAGGCTGAACTATAGTGTACTTAATCTGGAGGCAATGCATGTTGAGTGGCGGAAATCAACGCCACGTTTTGCCCCGACACCAAAACGAAAAAATTAAAATATAAATAAATATTTAATTTCCTCGTGTAGAGATCGAACTCACAACCAGTCGATTTTACAGTCACACTTTGTGTGTCGGAATTTCTGTGGAAAAAAAATACATTTGCAATTTACCTAGAGAGATGTAAAATAACTAAATATTTTTCTGTTAAATACGATAATCAAATAAATTGCCAAAATATATTTAATGCATAACCAAATTAAAATAATTAATTAATTTTTAGGGTTCTGTACCTCAAAAGGAAAAAACCCTTATGGGATCACATTGTTATCCTTTTATCAAGACCATTTTACTTGAGATTGTGTTGACGTATCCACGTGAAATTAATATCAGATATTCAGATTTACAGTTTCTTGGCACAGAAATGAAGCTTCTAAAACAACGCAGTCAAAACATATGACCATTTATTTATCGTTTTTGTTACATTTGTATGAAATTCACAGCGCAATCAGAAACTATAGTGTACTTAATAAGTTCTTTGTTAATAAGTTCTAATTTTCACGATTATTACACATTTTAAATGAAACTATTTTAACCGGATTAATCGCGGGTAGACTCCCGTGACCACTACTGCAATGTGTTCGAAACGTCGGGTTTCCAAAATGTATAATATTAAATATACGCGATGAAACTACTTTAACCGGATGGTTAAAATAGTTTCATTTAAAATATGTATGTAGTGTACTTTTCGTAGACCTACAGTTATAAAATTTGAAGTAAAAACTTACAATACAAATAAAGGAAAAAATCTTAAATGTAAAAAAATATTAGTATTTCATAGAAAAAAAAACCTATAAGGTATTTCCCAATCACAAGCCCAAACGTTGATACAGAACCCTCGGTGGGCGAGTCCGACTCGTGCTTGGCCATTTTTTTCTTAAATATACTTAAATCAACATTCGTATATTGCAACCTTACCACAAACAGTTGTATAAAGAAACTGTTAGCCTCTTTTATCACATTGTTACTAAATTATATAATAATGCAAATGTAGTAAAATATTTGGTTAAATATTATTATTATTACGTGCGGAAAAATAATTGGGATTATAATATATTCCCTGGCAATCTTTTCTTAAGACATTCTTATTGTCTAATCACACTAGGAACAGAAATGTGATCATCCTCCAAGTAAGAGACAAATGAAACTTTTATTATAAATATTTATAACAAAACTTTTATTATAACAAAGAATACATTTTTATATATTTATTTTATTTCATTATAAATTATATTTTAATTCACTAATATTATACCTGTTTTCATGTATCATTATAGTTTTTTTGTAATATATTACTATTACGTAAAAGCCGTAATAAATCGTGATCTGTAAGTTGCCACAACTCGATTACACACAATGACATTTGTTCCGCCACCTAACATTTTCCTATTATTAAACAAAAATTATGCAAATGATTAATGCACATAGTAGAAAGTAGTAAGTAAAGTCGTTGGATCTGAAAGCTTGTTTTTCAAGCAAAAGTTTATTTATTGCGAAGTTAGAGGATTTTTTTTTTGTACATAATTTTTCGCCCTCGTCCACACTCAAATAAAGAACGAAAGGATCTAAATAGGAAGGGAGTGTCTTAACGCTATGTTCCCCGGATCTCTTTACCTACTTTGCAACGTGCGAAATACAGCGTGAAGCTAAAAAATAAAATACGTTGAATGACTACAACAATTCAAAATAACATTTTTGCGACACTAATTTAATTCCAAATGTGTTTTACATTTTTTCTCAGTAAATGGTAAACGGTTAAATCAATTTTAAGCTAAATGATAATAAGTATATATTTATAGATAATTATATATTAGCTATATTGGCATGAGGCGTGAAGGGCAGTAAGCCGAAACTAAGCCACGGTTTGACGGACCTTGAACTAAAATTGTCGATCACATTGCATGGCTACTTTGTTATTTAATCGTGTATTTATTGTAATTGGTTATTATTTTTGGTTCCTAGTTAGTTAGTACCAGATATCCTGGTGTTAGTTCTTTGGGTATAATCAAACAAATACTTATTCAGACATATATAATTGAAAGTCATTTTTTAACAAGTTAGTCAAATCTAATCACTAAATATTTAAATAATAATTAAGCTATGCAATCGAACGCCTCCCTATAAACGCGATAGTAGTGGGATCGATGCCCATTAGAGAGATTGATTAAATTTAACTTATTTTTATCTCTGGTAGACAAATTGCAGCGTTGAGTTTCGCCACTCAACACGCAACGCTCTCTCCTCTCAAGCAAGTCTCAAGCATTTTTTATAAATAGTAACGAAATGACGCGTGGAAATTTAAACAAAAAAAATATTAAATAACCAACACATGTACTAGCAGTCATATAAATAAATTAAACTCGACCAATAGAATTTAAAAGTCAATATCCTATACTTAGAAACATTTGTTTACGTGTATTATGTGGGTACATGTACCAGCGAGCGTTATCAGGCGAATGCACTCGCCTCCCATTTGTCCCGCGCTATCGGCGTCTAGTGATAATACAAATCAATTATAACCTTTTATATGGCCGTGTTCGGTATCGGTGTTGAAGCTGATAACTCAATAAATATTGATAGATAAGGGTGAATAAATGTTCATTTAAAGTGGCGTGTCACTCTGTTTTCTGTGTGGAACATTGTAACATAATGTGATACTTATTAAATCAAACGAGAAGATCTGATGTTCTTAATATAAACCTTTATAAGTACTAAAATCTAGTCAAATAGTTTATCAGAGATGAGACTCTTAATGCGCTTTTAAATTCGTTTAACTTAATTCTTTACTACCGGCTGATCGATCTCAAAGTTGAGCGAGATTTATACTATATACGGGCATTAGCCATACTCAATCCAACGATGAGAATTTTAAGTTCATTAAAATGCCTTATTTACTTTAAAATAGTGAAAAAAATATATTATAGAATATAGGTACATATGTACGCTTAATCACGCTACACTTACTATCTATTTCCATATATTATCTTGATACTATTTTTTAAATACAAAAATATTATATTATCTATACATATGCCTCCAGAATATATAAAAAAAATAATTTAACAAACTATTAAATCACAACCTAATCGATGTTATCGATTATAAAATCAATATTGATGTATATAATACTTGTGATAATAAGCAAATATTCAACAAAATCACGTGCATGGCTATCTATGCGTGTTTCCAATCAACTACATCAACAAAAAATTAAACGACTGTACTACTGTCGTTTCTACGCACGCACTATATAGGTACTATTTTTTCAATTAAATAAATTCTAGTAAATACAAATCGATTAAAATATATATTGACTTATACAATACAATTATTAAATCACAGCACACAACGTGATTGAATATTTATAATTATACAAAAAAAAATAAAACCTCGGTATACTTATTTCATTTATATTTTACCTTAAAAAAATTGTGTAATTTTTATTTACAAAAGTACTTTTTCAAATTTTTTCCACTTTTTGCGAGGCGGTTGAGTGAGAGGTTTATTAAGGGTTAGTCTTAAGCTATCTGCCATTACCAGTTAGATGCCAGTCACGTATAGCATACACTAAGTGCGACTGGCATCTAGCAGATAGCTTTAGATAGATGGTGTTATAAACTCCAGCAAAGGTATCATAATAACTAAATGAAGAAACGATTTACTAATTTCAATTAGTAAATAATTTCTTTATTTAGTTATTCTGACTATTTAGTAATAAATATTTTTACAAGTAAATAATAATTTTTATTTACTTTTAAGTTTTTAGTTTGAACTTCACTCCACACGTGTTTAAAATTTTAGTATAAAAATTATTCTAAAATAATTATTAATAATCTCATTTATTAAATGTACATATAAAGTAAAAAGATAATAATATTATTATACGTTATCGAATCCAACAACCTGTGGCTGACGGGCAGCAAGTGATTCTAACAAAACAAAAAAAAACATTATCGTATAACATCAATCTATGT
This sequence comes from Heliconius erato x Heliconius himera, assembly GCA_013421005.1. NCBI lineage: Eukaryota > Metazoa > Arthropoda > Insecta > Lepidoptera > Nymphalidae > Heliconius > Heliconius erato x Heliconius himera. The sequence continues at coordinate 44,869 of JAATLQ010026874.1, forward strand.
GACACGGATACCTTATTGATAGAGACACTGTTTTTCCTTTGTATCATACTTCAGAACTGATAATAGGAATACTATAGTATATACTGTATGTATCTGTTTATATAGAGCCTGCATCACAATAATAAAGAAGTAGCTTCACGCGCGTGGAGGCATTGCGTACTGAAGAGCGGAATTTAACGCCGCTCTTTGCCTCGCCACTAGAAAATATATTTTATATAAATACTTCATTTCTTCGAACCCACAACCAGTCGATTTTAGTCAGTGTTAGTCACATTTTGTGCCCTGCGCCACGACTGGCCTAAACTACAAGTTAAAACATTCCATTTTCCTAAAAGATTGCATGTTCAGTAGAAGTAGAAAAAATATTTATTATGTTAATTCCACCGAATGGGGATCGAATACATTTACAATCATCGGTGTCCCATTGAGTCACGATAGTCTCGTAATCAGGTAGATGTAGAGAGATTTACGTTTACGTCACACATCATCCGCTTTTTTGCATGGTAGGTAGAACGAACGCAACGAAACTTATAGCGGAAACCTTTTACTTAGATATAAAAACATTTAAATTATTAATATAGACATATTAAAATGCAATTATTGAACCAGATTATTCGCAAACATATATTTAATGAAGAAAAGATCTTAATAATATAGACATTTTTAAACTGAGATTTGAACCTACTATTATTATTCGTTAAGCAAGTCCTGCGCCATTAAACATTCACAAATATATTTACTTATACAATCATGTATATTAACTTATACAATCACCAACATATTAAATATTATGATCAGTAAATCACAACATTCCCATAGATATACATTTTTCTACTGGACAAATATCGAACTCACGACCCTTTGACTTGGCGGTCAATCAGTACTCAGTAACTAATAGTGCGTTGCTCGATTACTTAAATATCTATTATTTAGTTGGATACATTCCAGTATTACATCGCATTATTAGCGGCGAATATGCATAACCTAACGCTGACCTTTGTGAAGATCAAGCGATACACATTTAGAAACGTAACTGACCACTTTGATTTTAACAGTTTGTTCCATAATCATAAATTCTCAGTTTTATTTGTTTGCTCACTTTAAAGTCACTGTGGCGCAGTGGAACAACGGCTGACTGTAAACGTGATGGCTGTGGGTTCGATTTTCATTAAGAGGAATGAAATAGTTTTAATTACTCGCTCTAACCATACAAAATACGGCGTTAAGTTTAACCATTCAATAGGCAATGTCTGGAATACCGGCAGACAGCGGAGTGTCTTGTTACTTAATTCTCTCTATCCCTATAAGGGAAGAGACATGAGGATGAGCATGAGAAATAGACATTTTAAAACCAGAGTGATGTGTGATTTTTTTTTAAAACACAGCGTTCGTCGTTCCTCAATTTCCACTCAATTATCGAGACAATTCGTGTTGAACGGCGGAACTCAACGCTGCGCTTTATCAACCATTACCAGACCAGGAAAATACTTAATTCAATATTACTTATTCCACGGCGGACTAAATTTACTACCTAATAAATAATTAACACAAAGAGAACAATAATATACTAATTTTAATCACATTATCTTAATTCTAAACACATAATACAGATTACAAATTCAAATGATATTACACCCATCTATAATGGAAGACCGGTTTCATTCATATCCGGTAGCGTTGGGAGAGATTTACTAAGGATCTCGTTTCTGGCGGAAGTTAACGACCAATCCGATTAAGTAACTTTATTACTATCACTATATCTATACTTATATATTATGTAAATATTTATAATGTTTACTAGAGAAGTTTTGTTATTTTTATTGATGTGGCAAAAAATACGTGGTAGACTTTAATTGTTATAGCTTCACGCTCTATCCCGCTTATACCAATGTAGGCAAAGATATCTAAGATAAGGCTAGAGTTAGGGCAATTCGTTCTCCATTTTCCGCTTCAATTACTACAAAAATTGTTTATTTTTAATAAATTTCCCTTCATGATATGAATAAAATTAAATTATATTATCCTCACGTTCAATTGGATTAAGATAAACCAAATGAATTTCTTCTCGTATGGAAACAGGTGACACCACCAGTTTAGCCAGTTTATAATCAGAAATTCGTTTTAGAAAGTTCACATTGTTGATTTTATAAATAAAATAACGTAATAAGTTTAAATTTACAATATTTTAAAGTGTCACAGGTAGTAATATAAGCTACACTTAAACTGGAACTGGAAAGGAAGTATTTTTTTTTGTATAACGAACAACAAAATTGAAAGTTTTATTTAAAAAAAGCAAATGTTAAGTTCCTTGTCAGCTCTTCTAGCAACCAGTGGTAGAGTTTGTGATCATTCGACATATTTAGATTGATAAGCGTTCGCTAAAATCAATTTACATAAAAATACTTTGAACTTGAATTTACATTTGAACAGTAGAACCAAAAACAAATGTCGCATTTTCGCTAAACACAAATTTAGAGAATGATTGGGAAGTACTTTTAATATTAAGTACGTATGTACGTTTTGCATTATTATTGAGTCTTATACACAGTCAATCGAAATCAAACCAAGAGCTATCGCATATAGAGAGGCATTTACAAACTGCGCCACAACAGTGTCACTAATAAAAATATCTTATTTATAATTAAAAAAACTCTAAAGTAAGAATATTTTGCTAGAGAATATTTTGAAAAAAAATATATTTCGTATCTAATAACAAAAACTGGCAGACTTCATTTTAATAAAAAAGTTACGACCTCGCTTAATTCCCAGGTACAAAGGCTGAGGAGGACCAACCTCGAACTTCTATAAGAAGGTACTCGCCCTCACCGTAGCCTCAATATGACTTACAAAAATGGACATTTTTTACATTTTTTGTTCGTTAAAATTAATATTTTCGCTTTGAAAAACAAAACATTTTAATGACGCCTTCCGATAATAAAATGTAAATATTTTAGGTCAACCGACGACGTTAGAAAGTTAAATTTGCCGGAAAGCGAAATTTAACACCACAAATTCAGTATTATTAGTAACTATATATAGATATAGTTTTAAAATCGTATTAAATAAAGAAATACAATAAATAAAAAGACTGTAGACACATCTCATCATTTCTTCAAAAATATAACGAAAGTTGCTACGGCGAAATTTTTATTAAAAAAATTACAATAATAAAGCACAAATTACACTTCATACTTAATCAAATAAGTGTAAGTATGTAATACGTACAAATCGTTACTTAATCAAAATCGTTACTTATATTAGCAAACTATATCAAGAATGTCCATTGTTGTTACAATCCTAGAGAGACTAACTTATAGATACTTTACGAAGCAAAATAAATAAAAGAGTATCTATATAAGAACTCAAACATTGTAGGCGCAACGCTGAAGTTAGATATTACTTTAGTTCTTACTCCAGCAGAATCCACCCACTCCAATCTAGGTATCGCCATAGCCTATAGACAGAATAATCATTCTTCTTATTATATAAATATCTAAGAAACTGTACACGAATTTATTATTAAACATAATAAAATAAAGTAAAAGTTATGAAGTCGGCGGAAAGTGGGCAAAGGGGAAAGAAAGTATTTTAATGGGGACGGAGTGTCTTAACACTAGGTTCCCAGGTTCTCCAGGTAATAGCGTGAAGCTTATAATTGCAAGTAATATAATATAAGCCAATAAATCCCAAGCCTACAGTAAAACTGTAAACATAATAATATAAGTGAATTCAAGTCATTAAAATAAATGC
>JAATLQ010026874.1:56722-72777 GCA_013421005.1 Heliconius erato x Heliconius himera
TGCAAATTAGAACTAGATATATAATATTTTACGCCAGTTTCTAGCGCCATCTCTTGGCCATGATTGCAAAACAATAGTTTTTCCCGTCAAAAGAAACGGAAAAACACGAGTGTGCGTCGCCTGTAGTAGATATCAGCTGAATTATTCGGCTAAAATGCCCTGGCACGGGCATACGTAGTCGTCGGTCCGCCATTACGACGCAGCCGAGACACGTTCGTCGTATTTAGTTAAATATTTTCGTTTATAAATGAGTAATAACGCTCATGAGTTAAGTAATCGACTTCTGAATGCGTTGGATAGCAATTACAATGTAAGTTTGCGAGTTTAGAGCGGCCTAAGTCTGATAAGCGAGTCGGAGATACGGAAACGGTCCGCACGAGCCTGTGACACCCGACTCGAGTCGCGAGTCGGCCTCACCAGAGGTGGTGTGAGTGCCCTGCACCCCTCCGGCGGCCCGAGGGCCTGTGTTCAGCCCGGCACGAGGCCGCGTGTGAGACGTGAGCGTTGCGAGTGATGTACGGGGCCACTGACGTCGCCAGCGCTCCTCCCGTCCCTCCGTCCCTAGTGCCAAATGTTTTGCAATGTGAAAGTACGAAATTGTGCCACGCGTGACCTTTCCCGTTGATTTTCGTCAGGTTGTGCTCGGTTTCGTTTGAATTTATAGAAAAGCGAAAATGTGTACGGTTATACAAGTAGTTGAGTTGGTTGGAGGCAGCATGGAATGTTCTTGCAGGCGCGTGGTGCGTGTTGGTGCGCGCTGCCCCTCGACACTTTGCAGGGTGTTGTGGACTTTTGTGCACCTTTTTATTAAATGTATATGGTGCAATTTCAGGTCAGTCAAGTTTTCGCAATAGTTTAGTATCTGTATGCTATTTTCAATGCTGTTGAAATAGCAGTTGTCTCTAATATTATAAATGGTTAGATTGATCTAGTGGAAAGATTTTTTTTCATCATGTTGATTGTTACTTCCTGTATCTTGCTGCAGTTATTAAGGGTTACATTATATATTTTGTGTCATTTGAAATTCAATTTCAAAGTTAAATTTTTAATATTTATGATATAAATTCTAAAACCTACATAATATTATAGCAGTTCCAGTGTGGTCAAAGGCAGACCACATGTTTGTTGACCTCAGTATAAATTAATTATATGAATATTCTACCAAGACAATCAAGTTCAAATTAAATGTTAGGCATTATTTTTCCTAAAACTTTTTTCATTGGTATCATAAAAAAATCCTCCATATTGTGTTTAAACCCAAAAAATAAAGAAAGACATTATAAACTATATTACATATTTGCACAGAAAGTAAAATAGATATATATAATTTTGTTTTATGGTACATAAAAATTTTACGGTTCATCAATAATCATCAACATACATACATATATATTTTTTTTGAATGTGTATATTGCTCAAATGTATCAGGATTGTTGATTGAAGTGAATAAATACATGTGCTTTGTGTACTTTACCTGTTAAAAATAAAAAAAAATATCGGCTTTATGCTGTATCCTGCATGCCGATAGGCAGGGGGAACCTAGTGTTATAACACTCCGTTCATCATCAGACATCACTAGTGTGAAGTTTTTTTACAGCATTCACAAGAATGTTTGTTTCTTAATTTTTTCTATTCACTATAATTGAAATAGAATGATACATTTTAATGTTGTATTGTTTTTTGTTTTCAAAATGATATCCTTTGAATGTTCAAACTACTTTCCGCTGAATTCTGAAGGCATTGTATGTTGAGTACTCATTGTCGCATCAAAAATTTCATATTTATGAAAGAATATTAAAATGGTTGAGAAATACATTTTTAAACTGTTAATAAATTTGAGCCAATGGGAATTATTTTTATAACAAAAGTACTAATAATTACGATTTCTTTATAGGCATGTATTTTATAATACATAGATCCATGTACTCAACACATTGTGTGTTGCTTAGCAGAATCCAATGTTGCATTTTGTCTTGTTTCCAGAGTAAGGAAATGAAAATAATTCAATGGAAATTGAAGCTACAAGTGTTGCTTACAGTCAGACACTGTGCCACTGTACTACAACAGCTTCAAAAATTGTCAATCAAACAACAATCTCACTCATATTAAAGAAATTATCTTAAATGTAATATTTCACATATACTCTCGACATGAGTCACAAATTAAGAACTCTATGAAAATAACAGGCACATACAATTTTACATCACTTATGTAACTGGAAAAATTTGTAAAATTGAATTTGTTTTAAAAAAAATAAGTACCAGATAAATAAGTAAAAATATTTACAAAATAGCTATATTATAATATAATATATTTCTTAATAAAATACAAAGCATTTGATAATCAAAGTATGATGTTTCTTGGGTCTCATACATGATTCATATTCTGATAAACAAACCTAAGCATACAAATTTCAGTCTCCAATAACACTAAACAATATAGAACACCAAATAAATTGGTAATTTACTATATTAATTTTAAAAATTGTCAAAATATCCTTTTCAATTATTATTATATTGTGATAAAAACTGTGTACAAAATTAATGTTACAGATAGAGAATAAAGACACTATTTTAAACTGAAATAATAAAACAACAATTTTGAATAGTTTTTATGTGCTTTGTACACTGTTAACATATGCAAAGTCATGCACATCTACACCATACTGTACACCATATACATAAAACTTGCTTAGTAATTTTAATTTTTTTATATTTGTATTTTTATTACAAGTATATCAAATCCTAAAAATATCTATGTCAATATTTTTTACACAAAAATTTAATGAACTTTTATGCATAACAAAAAAATATTATTTAATTTGTTAATTTAAGACATAATTACGATTTAAAAGTTCTAATTAATGCTTAACAGAAAAAAATAATTACTATACAAATATTTAATTACTCATAGTAACAAACTAAAATTTTACAAAATATTTCACTTTAATATAAATAAAAAATTAGAAAATATATTTGTAATAAACAGACTAAATTACAATGTATCAGAAAATTAACTGTACTAAATAAAATTGTTTTAGAAAGTATTCTAAGAAATGTAAACAAACTAAAAATATTTTGATCAATGCAAAAGTGCAAAGTCAGTGCATAAAATGACTATACCAACAACTAACTGTTATCACAAGCCAAGATAAGCATTAATGACAAATTGTTTATTATTTATATTTGTGTCTTAATTTAGAATATCTTTATTATATTATCTTGCTTTGAATTCTGCATATAGCAGGGTTGGCAGGGGAACCTAGTATTAAAACACTCCAATTTTCAAGACATAGTGTGTTGAGAAGAGAGCGAAGAAATAATTAAGTCATTACCCTAGTGGAAGTTGCACCCACAAACATTGTGTTTACTTTCAGATGCTATGCCGCTGTACCACAATGACCATTATTTATTTTTTAATAAAAACCTTATTTATGGTTAAAAAATCTAAATTCCTATTTATTATGATGTATTTATATTTTAATCTATAGGATGTTTTGTATCTGATATAGGATTTTTGGTCTTCTGTCATCAGTGACTACAGTACTATTATCACATACACTAGTAAGAGGTTTATCAGTTGAATAATTTGAGATGTTGCAAGTTTTTAATTTAGGATTTGAATAAATTTATTATTACATTTTCATCGAATAGAAAAAAACCATTTCGTCATTTCTGATTTTGGGAATGAAGAAGAAAAATTATGTCTAGATGAAAAAAAAAAAATAAGATTCATATACTTAAAATTTTAATTAATATAGTGAAAGTTTCTATAATTGGAAGTATATTATCAAAACATACTGAAATGAAAATTCAGGTGGTGACCCAACTACCGTGTGACATAAGTTGTAACCTACATTATGTAGTACACTTTTATCCTCATAAATGACATTATCTAACAACTTATCAATTTGTGTTCAGACATAGATGTTTCTTTCTAGATTTTCTATCTGAGACTCATTTTGGAAGTTGAAACAGATGAGATTGTAGGCAAAAACTAGTCTTCGAATAGACCTAATTGTTTATTTTTTTTCACTTATTTTATGATATGGTCGGAATAATCGATTTGCTCATACATGGTTTTCCTTTTTTTTCAGCTGCAGTTTGATTACAATAGTTAGGAATTGCCACTTGTACTTTCTTTTTATGAGTTTGAGTAAATTGATTGTGGCTCGTAAAACGTTGCCGGAACTATAAAATGAATGAAAAAAAAAATGTTGATAATATTTTCATTGTTTTTTTTTTGTATTGATATAGTGATTAATGCTAAGCACAAAATTTCCATTTTAGCGGCCTGTGTAATTAATTATAGATAAAAAAAAATTTTCTTCAATATCTTATTTTAGTATTAATTCGGTATTTTTCTTTTCATTCAATTATTTTTTGTGTAGCTCATTATGACGTGGTTACCAGAACTCAATCGAAACCTGTTATTTTCCAGGTCGTCGACATGCAGACTGTTAACGAAATCATATCCATTTTGGAAAAATTCAATATCACAAAAGAGCTGTTGGAGGTAAGATTACAAAAAATGTCAAATATTAAAATTATAAATGTATCGTGAGTTTAAATGTAACTTGGTACAATGGTCGAATCAAGTCTTAGATGCCTAGTGCCTATAAGAATTGATTTTTTTTATTTAATTGTAAAAATGGTTAAGCGTCTTTGTAGTAAAAAATACCCAGTCACCATATATCACCAGAGGGAGTGGTCGTTTAAAACTTTAAAAAACAAACCGCATAATTAAACCCCCTCTTTACATAAAATATGCCAATAAATCTTGATTGTTGCACGTACAAAGTGCTTTTTAATTTAGTGGAAAATATAGGAAATAAGAATTTGTCACTGTAATCAATGTCTTACTATACAAAAATACTATGAAAGTGTGAAGAAAAAGTAAATCGACATTAAATACTTAACATATCAAAAGCTCTTATTATTATAATTGAGTGTAAATACAAAGTATATACTAAGAAATAATTTTCCTCATTCATACTTTAAGTTCGTTTGTTCATTGTCAGAACGTATATTTTTTGGCAGAAACTAAAATTGGCATCAATGTCTTGTGTACAGACTTTGTATGAAATCATTTTAAATTTAAACTTACATTTTCAAAAAATACTTATATTGAATGAGTGAAGCTAATTAGGAACATTTTTTGGTCACTAGTTTATTTTTTGGAGGTTAATATAATAATTTTGATTTACTCATTATAATAAGGCAATGTATTTGAACCTGTTACCTACACATACAGTATAAATTGGTAGTTATGTAATACCTTTCACACCATTAATTTTAATTAAATACTAACTAAGTTCCACCATAGTAATTCCTTCTTTACAAATGCAAAAGCAAGCTTCATAAAAATACTAAATATATATCTACTAATGTAATAATGTAAACGTATCTTAAGTTATATAATAAATTTTATTGTATAAAAGTTATATTTACAATATACAGGTGTTGTCTATGGGTAAAGAACCTCAGTGCCTATCCATTTCACCTCTATGTATGCTCGACGGTTTTCAGTGGTTCGGCAGATATTTGAGGATTTGTGATTTTTTGGAAAAAATTGGATTCTTGAAAAAAATTGTCAAATAAAGCCCGACTGTTGAGTCTGCGCTCGTGATTTTTTTCTCAATTAAAATAAATAGTAGGGCAGTTGTTTAATGTAATATTTCAAACCAATCAACTCATAAATCTTGGAAATAACATGTAAACACAAATTATTTTTAAATAAACAAAATTGTATCAAAAACTTTTAAGGGCTGTAGCAAAAAAAACACTGGCGATCTTTATTCAGAAGTATAACTACAAGTATTAGTATAGGATAATCTCTGAAAGTTTCATAGGCACAGCTCAATGACAACATTAAACAATGTACTTAAATCATGAAACAGTAAAAATTTGATATTCTTAAGGGAATTAACTACATTTAAATCAATTTTTTTACATGTTTACATAAGTGTTTGCATTTTTCACCAGTCAATTATAATCAGATAATGTTTATTGAGTACAAATATTTTGATATAGTAGAACTATCGTAGCACAGAATGTGAATTGGCTAATGTACTTGGATGGTGGTTAATATTAACTTTCACACACTGTGGAAAGAATATTTCGCAAGTCATTGCCTGGTACCTCCTATTTTAAGAATTATAAATGAATATAAAAAAAATAAATACTAAAAGTTTCGTTTGGAAAGTATTAAAGAAAGATCAATCATCAATATATATATTTTATAAAAGTGAAAATTTTGTTCATCCAAAAAAATAATCGAATATTTACATATATAAGTATTTGTGAGTATGTTTTCTCTATTGAGGAAAAAAAATCACGAGCGCAGATTCGAGAGTCGGGCTGTTTGGCAATTATCTTCAAGAATCCATTTTTTCCAAAAAAAAAAAAACAAATTCTTAATTCTTATCTGCTCAACCACTGAAAATCGGTCAACATACATGGGGGTGAAATGGATAGGTACTGAAGTCCTCCACCCATAGACAAACGGCGATCCGTCGATCGCGTTACACTCTGTATATAGAAGTATGGTACTATAAGTCACTGTTTCCCACCTTCCCAACAATTCACAAGATAGAGATAGAGATTGCGTGTCGATGTGTGACTGGCTTATTTTTGTTACCAGGGCGCAAATATAAAAACATATTTTTTCTTAAAAAGTGTGGAAAAATACTAAAAGTTATAATAAATAATTCCTATGCATTTTCATAACTATTGTCGATTATTTTTCCAGACCACCAGACTCGGTAAGCACGTGAATGAGTTACGGCGGAAGACCACGGACCCCACTCTGGCGAGGCGCGCCAAGGTGCTCGTCAAGAGGTGGCGCGACCTCGTCATACCCGCTGTCGCGTCGCCCGCTCATACTGGTACATTGTATATTTTTTTGCTTTCCGCTGTTTCCCGCATACAGTCTTACATAAGACATCCGATCGCATGGGCGTAGAAAGAGGGAGAAAATATTGCTAGATACGCCTATATACGTTCGCCATACACCGCCCAATATTCGAAACAGTGGCGGACCTCAATGCTTTGTGATGGTAGAAAATGAGGAAATAAAATAATTTATTGCCTTGAGTGAGATTCAAGCCAGTAATCTTTGCGTTTTACCTCCACTCCAGAGCGAAAAAATGAAAATATATATTTCATTTCCTCGAGTAGGGATCGAACCCACAACCAGCCGATTTTACAGTCGCACTTTGTGTCCCTATGTGTGTGCACAAAGTGTGATTGTAAGAATTTCAATTTTATTTTAAATTCTTTTAAAGAAATGTACATTAATTATTGTTTGTCTTTTGTTATTAAATTAAGTAGGAGTAAATAAGTGGTCAGAAAAGAAGAACTTAAATTCATAGCTTTGTTACAAAGCCATATGTGAGAAAAATAATAAGAGAAATATCATAATGCCCCATTTTGGTACAGGATCGAATAGATCTTCAGCTGAACGTGTGGTGCGACGGCTGGGCGGCACCCCACTCACCTCCCCTGCACTCTCAAGGGTCAGTTACTCTTATAAACTCACTATAGATTTAGAATATATGTGTAAAGTTGTATCGAATTTACAGTTTGGATAAGGTTGATAGTTGCCCCTTTAAATTCATTTTAGAGATTAGTTTTAGAACTATAAATAATTATTCGAGAGAATAGAGAGTAATTCTTTCACCTTTTTAGAAAACTTATGATTTTTTTAGCGGGATTTGAACCCGTGCCTCTTGGACAGTTTTTATTTGATTAGCTAAACGAGATTAACTACTAATAGTTAATCTCGTTTGATTTTCTAAAAAGGTGAATGAATTACTAGGACTTTTCTGGTTTTACACCATAATAAAATTTAAATATAAATTTAAATATCTATTTTCATTAAAAGATAATTAAAGTTAAAATAGATATTTAAATGAATATTGTGTTTTAATATAATTAATTTGTGTGTTTACAGCAAGTGGTGAGTCCCGCGGTGCCGAGCCCTCGACCTCCGTCTAGGCCAGGTAACATTTACATACAGCCTCTTATATATTATTCTAAAAATATATTAGAAAATTACTAATTTGAACTAAATTAAATACTCCAAATGATATAACAACGCCTTCTTTAACTTAAAGTGTTAAAGAGGGCGCAGAAGCGAATGCGTGCTACTGTTGTGGATTTGATTCCTACCCGAAGTAATTATTTGTTTAATATTTTCATTTCCTCGCTATAATAATAAGACAAAGCGCGGCGTTGTTCCACCACTCACCACAAAATACAATTGAGAATTCAGCAGAAAATAGTGACGGAAAGTTTCTTCTTCTCTACCCTGCTATATGCGGGATACAGCGCGAAGGTAAAAAAATTGGATTCGAATCCACGACAATCAGTCCATTGTAGTATACATACTCTTTGTATGTAATATACTAGTGTCCCGCTTGCGGTTTCGCACGCTTGGGCTACACTGCTATAAATAATAATATAAATAATCTAAATAAAGTTGTACCTTACTGACTTACTCCAAATCTAATCAAACTTATATTAGTTTTTACCTGTTCAAATAAAATAACTAAAATTTTCATATAAAATGTACATTTTAGATGACATGACATAAGTGGATGCCATAAAAACGATTAATGTGATGTAATGTAATCTTCCTCGATAATTGGACTATCTAATACAAAAATATTTTTCAATTTGGACCATTATTTCTCGCGTGTTCAGCCAAAGAAACATTTTGGCTTTATGATATTGATATATATAACATAATAATATTTTAAATGAAACTATTTTAACCGAATTAATCGCGTTTTTTTGGAATTATATATTTATGGAAACCCGATGTTTCGAACACTTTGCAGTAATCCGTGGTCACGGGTAGACTGACCATCAGTCGATTAATCCGGTTAAAATAGTTTCATTTAAAATGTGTAATAATCGTGAAAAGAATTTATTAATAATATTTTGTTTTCCAGCCTGGGGCGGCTACGAGTCAGACTCGCAGGACGTCATCCTGGTGGACGACGACCCCGTGTCCCCCGCGCCCGCCCCGCCCGCCCCGCCGCCCCCCGCACCGCACAAATCTCTTACACCGCGTGAGTATCTTTAATCCTGTGTATAGTTTCATGCATTCACACACATACAGTGGGTCGGACTGAGGGCGGTACATGGGAGGCGTAGTGTCTCAACACTATGTTCCCCATGTACCGCCCAATTTACAAGACATTGCGTGTTGAGAACTCAACGTCGCTTTTGTATTATTACAAGAGAAAGAACCACAACGGTAATATTATTTTCATAGTAAGACGTCGTGTGTCACGACGTCTCATGTGAGTTACTTTCTTTCATTATATAAATTATGTAAGTGGGGTCGTCCTGGCGAAGAGGAACGACCATCGTATGACTAAACGAGGCGATTGGGGTTCGAGTCTCATTCGGGAGTATTTAGTATTTTCTTTTTCTCTCTTTAGTAACCAGGCAAAATGAGCCGTTTAGATCCGCCACTCCACACCCAATGCCTCTGAACTTCGACGTAGCAGAGTGGTATAGTCTGACTTTCAACTCTATAGTACAGCCATTTGTTTGATATCCACGCGGGAAAATGATTTATATTTATTTGCCCACTCTGGCAAATAAAACTTTGGCTTTGTGAAATTTTTACTTTTGTATACATCTGTACGAGCTAGCGCGTACATGTGAGTGCTTAGCTTGCATTTATGTGACCTAAATTACTCAATTCACAAATCACTCATATTACATCAAATTCATTATAGTTTTAGATGTTTTAAGATATATTTTGCAGTTATAAAATAAAACTGTTTTATTTATACACATTCGTACGGCATCCCGTACAACATCATTTAGTGATTAGTAAACTACTGTCATCAAAAGATTATTTCATCGTCTAATGCATCTTAGATTTTCAAATATTTTTATTAAAAAGCTTAACAGTACATTAATTAAAACCTCTTACAAATAATTATAAATAAGTATAAATAATGTGTACTTGTATGGCTCTAGCTGTGAAGAGGCCGCCCACCCCAGACCTTCTGTATGATGAAAAAAAAGCGAAAAGGGACAAAAAACCGAAAAAGAAAAGGTGAGTACATGATATTTATGTGTCACGTGTCTAAATCATATGACAGCTACTTATACAGCACGGTCAACGAATCGTGGTCGCCCTGATGTTAGCCATAGAGACATAGGCGCAGATTTGTTTGTTCATGTTATTTTAGAAAATAATAAGCGCAAAAAGAAGTTAAAGAAGCCTACTTTTGGGCAAGCCACGACTCTTCGACTGTTCTATAATTTTGTAGATGAAGTATTCAAATGAATGAAGATGTCTATTACAAAATTACAATTTTTATGTAAGTTTTTATAGATTTTAAAATAAATGTTTCATTGTAATATCATGTAAATAGATTCATTATATTATTAGCTTTTAATATCTAACAGTTTTATTTTCTATTAATATCAAAAAAGATTCTGTACTTAAAAAAAAATTGAATTATAAAATTTATTTGATCAAACATAAAACTAATTACAGGCCGGGCCACAGTCGCGCGGGCTCCGGCACGGAGGCGACAGGAGGCGAGGTTCACCCTCCCTCTCATGCCCTCCCGCATGGGGCCCTGCCTTCGCAAGGGGCCCATCCCCAAGGGGCCAATCACGCGTGGGGGTCCCGCAATGGGTCCGGGCGGCGTAATGGGTGGCGGCGAGACGCCCCCGACCCTTACGCCGCGCTAGTAAACCGTCTACCTCCTGCTGGGGCTAAGGTGATTTTTTAATAATTTTTAGCTTCACGTAGCAGAGTAGGCAGGGAGTAACCTAGTGTTAGGGTTCCCGCTGCTCAGTTTCTGCCGAATTTTTGGGCCATCTTCAATATTTGATTGGCCTTGGGTTTGTTTTTCTTGTTTATTTATAGTGTTTTTCGATACTTAGGATAGAATAATACTTTTTTATGTATCGGAATGTGGTTGTGATGTGCTTGATAAGAACAAGTGATTTAGTAGTTAGACCAAGCTGTCAAAGAGGCGTGGGTTCAAATTCCGTTCTAAAAGTTGATATTATACAATTATTAACGTTATATGTTTCAGGTGAAAACGACAAAGGAGCTTTTGGAGCAAATCCAGTTGCGAGGCTCGGCGGTCCCCTCGCGCCCTGCCTCCCCCCGTTCGCCGGCCTCCCCTCATTCCCCTGATGTTATGGTCATAGAGCCCGATCGTTAGTATTATATTATTTGTAACTGATTTTTACACATTTTTTTACCAGAGGTTAATACACTTTGCCCATCACGCGCCGTCCATTGTGTCTATGAGTGGCGGATTTCATTGTTTAGCTTTGTTTTTTTACCAGAGTGAGGAAATGCTTATAATTTATTTTATTTCCCTGAGGAGGAATTGAATGTACATCCATTGTGCGTAAGTAAGCCGCCAAGCCGTTCGGGCCGGCTGCAAGACTG
Organism: Heliconius erato x Heliconius himera; assembly: GCA_013421005.1. Classification (NCBI taxonomy): domain Eukaryota; kingdom Metazoa; phylum Arthropoda; class Insecta; order Lepidoptera; family Nymphalidae; genus Heliconius; species Heliconius erato x Heliconius himera. Next base: position 68,165 of record JAATLQ010026874.1, read on the forward strand.
TATGATTTATTTTATTACAAAGTCATTCAAAAATATTTTTTAAAGTCATATTACTCATAACTTGCAGCCCCTATAACAGTGGATTCACCGTTACGGAATGGCAATAGCGACTCCAAACTCATAACGGTTGACGACGACGACGAGAAGCCCGCGCCGCCCTCCTCCCCCGCGAAGGCCGCCCTGCCCCCCCTCGAGGAGGAGCGCCCCTACGTGGAGTGCACCTGCGGGGAGGCGGAGGAGGAGGAGGGGTGCCCCGCGGCCGCGCGCGCCGCGCTGCTCCCTTTGCACGTGCGCGCGCTGCACCACGCGCTGCTGCCCGGCGTCAACGGCACGCGCGCGCCGCCCGCGCCGCACCGCTTCGCCGTGCGCGCGCCCGCCCGCGCCGACCAGCCCGCGCTCTTCGCCAGCGTCGTGCCGCTCTACCAGTACTCCGACTACGCCGACGACTACTGCGTCAAGAACCTGGCGCGCGTGCCGCTCTGCCCGCGCCTGCCCTGGACGCAGTTCGCGCCCGCGCCGCCCTCGCCGCCGCCGCCGCCCTCGCCGCCGCCCGCGCGCCCCTACCCCGCCGAGCCCGACGCGCCCGCGCCGCCCCCGCCCGCGCCCTCGCCGCCGCCCGCCCCCCCGCGCCCCGCGGTCGCTCCCGAGCGCCCCGCGATCGCGCCCGAGATGATGAGCCTGCCCAGCCTGGAGCCCAGCGAGCGGCTCAAGGCGCCCATTCTGTCCGCGGAGGACGTCACCCAGTTCGGCGAGCCGCGCCGCGACGTGCACGAGGTGAAGGAGTTCGTCGCCGCGACCCCCGAGCACCGCACCGTCGAGAAGACGAAAGCGGAGGACGTGGACGGGCGCGCGCTGTACGCGCTCTGCGAGGCGGCGCTGAGCCGCGTGCCCTACTCCTACGAGCAGACCGCGTGCGCGCCCGTCGTCACGCTGCCGCTCGTGCCCGCGGGCGAGGCGGAGGCGGAGGCGACGTTGGAGGCGGAGGCGGCGTTGGAGCGCGCGCTAGAAGAGGCGGCCGCCTCCACGACGCGCGACGCGCTGGGCCGCCCCGAGCGCGCGGCTCTGTTCGCGGAGTGGCACGAGTGCGCGCGCCTCGGGGACCTCGTGGCGCTGCCCTACGTGGTGATCGACTGACGCGCGCCCCCGCGACCCGCGACCCCAAGTGTCCTTATGCTAGGTTAAGTGAGCGAGTGCGCGGAGAGGCGCCCGCCTGACTCCGAGCTAACCTCTAGACTGTCGTACTGAGTTATCTTGTTACCGATTGTGATTTATAAAGAATTAGGTCATTAATAATAATAGGAGTTCCAATTGTATATTATACATATATATTGCTATATCGAGTCAAATATCAGATACGAATTAGATGGAGTTATCGAAAGAAATAGTTATTTTCAATACATTGCAAGTGATTTTTATTAAAAAAAAATGTTAAGCGCCCGGCTTAGTGGGTCTGAACTGTTCCGATGTGCCAGATGATTTGTGCCAGAACTCAGTGTTAACTCAAATTTAAAAAAAAATTTGAAATACCACAAAAAAAATGTTTATCAGTTTTCGAAAAAAAAACTTAGTCCAAATTTTGTTACAAATATACATACATGTTGAAGTGATATTTTATGATTGTGCTTTGTAGTTTAGTAATTAGTATCACTTAGCTTATGTTAATTTATTGTCATGTTTCTAACGTTTATGTTACTTTTATTATTATAATATAGGTTTCAGATAGGCGAAGCGAGTAGTGTTTGTTTGTACATAACAACACTTGCAGTTATTTAAGTTTCCTATGCACATAATAGTACTATGACCTATAAATATTGTTAAATATCGAGTTTTGAACTCCTTTTTTTAGTTTATACGAAATACTTTGATCAAAAAATCTAAATCGCACCATAGATGATCCAAAACTATTGAGATTTTTTTATAATTTAAACTTTTAACATATTTTCTATAAACCAAAGTTGTACTCGAGGACCAATCGTTTTGTTGTTAGGGTTAAAGTGTACTTGTTTCATAAAATATTTTGCTAATTCTGATTTAATTAGAATTTTGTTAAACAGATAGAAACCTTTTTTGTATTAACTAAATTGCTCATAAACTATTATTACAAATCTGTAAATATTGAATTTCTTTTTAAGATACAAACAAAATACAGCCAAATACATAGCTTTTGCAGTGTTAAGTTCTGCCACTCAGCACGCAATGTCTCGAAAATTAGGCAGTTCGTGGGGAACAAAGGGTCCTAATTAACACTAGGTTCCCTCTGCCCACCCTGCTATATGCGGGATACAGCGTGAAGCTTTTATTAGCATTGTATATCGTACCATTTCTCTAAAACTACTGTATGGATAACTTCTTCCATCGAGCTTTTACAGCACTTATGTAAATAAATTGAATCTATTACTATCTAACGTACCAAATATGAGTTGTGAGAGACAAAAGTATATCTAAATTGTCAAATTATATATTATTATTAAAGTGAGATGTCCAAAGTAGTAAGGTATTTGAATCCTTGTTAATAATTGGCTCAATTGATTGAAATACTTGTATGCTTCTAATTGTCCGTTCATTGTTATATATATTATATTTATGTTTATTATTATTTTTTGTTTTTAATAAGAAAAAAAAGAAATAATTAAAGACCAAAATTAGGAAATTGTTAGTTTTTGTACATACTCTATAACAATGACTGTAATGAATACAATAAAAGTTTAGATGAGAATGAATCTTAGAAACGCTACGGTTTAGAAAAAAACGCCGGTCGTTCAGCGTTTTTGAGATTTCGCTCCAGCCTCCTTATAGATAGTCAAGGGCTCTCTGTACCATCGATTTATTTTTATATTCAATATATTTCTAGTACATATATATATATATATATATATATATATATATATATATATATATATATATATATATATATATATATATATATATATATATATATATATATATATATATATATAAAGCAGATCCACTAAACTGAGGCGAGCCAGGGCCTTACGAATGCGCGGGTGAGTCCGGGCGTGGAGCTTGTATAGACGGCGCACCCGACTGCCTTTGATGGACGTGATCCAAAATTTTGGTAAAATATAAAAGCAAAATATATGTGTTTTTATTACGATTTGTATGTTTTATTTTTACCTGAAGGTCTTGAGATTTGGTGAGTGGGTGGGTACTCAACTATATACTGTGTTGTTTAACATTTATATTTTGTTGCATATAAAACAGTATGGGACAAAGATATTTTTAAATATAGGATAAGTTATTGAGCTAATACTGTGTTGTTCGAATATTTCAATACAAATCCTAACGAATAGGCTCTGGTTAAATTTATTCGCATATTTGAATATACTGTACTGTATGTATGTACGTGTATCTATCACGTAAACGGGAAAAAATGAAAAATTAAAGTATTGCGTTTTTAAAGTGTGAGATTGAATAACCTAAAATTCGAAAGAACATACGTAGATATAACAAATTTTAGTTTCTTGAGGCCAGTCGTGGCGCAGGAGAACAAAGCGACTGGATGTGGGTTCGATCACTACTCGAGGTAATGAAATATTTATTTAAATTTATATTTCTTTATTTAGAGTTGAGTTCCGTCACTCAACACGCACAACGAAGTATGCCTATCCGGCTGTGTGCAGGATACAGCATGAAGCGGGTTTATTTTATTATAACAAGTTTTAAAATAAAAAAATGTTTATATTGACTTTCGAATGTGATTTTCGCCAAATATAAACGTTAACATAAATTTTAGTATTTATTTGTACTAGAAATGCCCAATTCTTCAATAGTTAAGCGAAGCATATCATATTACAATGAATATATGTTTATTTTTTAATTTTATATATTTTTTCAAAACTTGTCATAACAGAGTATTATTAGAAAGTATAAATACATGTTATATATCACCTAAGCGCCGATAGCAACACTGGTAAGTACTATCAGGGAATATGCAGTTTGGGCGGGTTCCTTTGGCTGTTACAAGTAATTAGGTAACAAAGATACAAGAAATAGTACCTAACATAATAAGTTCTTTGATTTTCAAGATTATTACATTTTAAATGCAACTATTTCAACCGGATTAATCGCGTATATTTAAGATTATACATTTTGGAAACCCGACGTTTCGAACATTTTGCAGTCGTCCGTGGTCGGGTTTCCAAAATGTATAATCTTAAATATACGCGATTAATCCGGTAGTAAAATAGTTTCATTTAAAGTACCTAACTTTTTATATTTTCTGGGCAATATTATTAGCAACGACGTCGACCATTGCCAGACACTTAACACCGTTGCAACTTCCAACTAGACACCCCCAAACCCTATGAGTTATAAGCGCCTACAAGAATATTAGAAGCAAATAATGTTTTTTACGCTGTAGTAAATTAGATTCGTGGGCGCTTGTAGTTTATTATAGCTTAGAGGTGTCTGGCAGGCAGCGCTTATTCGGCCATGGATATCGATGGTGATCGAAGCTTCCGGACACGTGCATAACGAATCCAAGCTTCCTGAATTTTCCCAGCTTAACGGGTGGCTCAGGATCTATATGGATAGTACTCGAGTCCGGGCTCCCGCAAGCCATGTACTCGGTCTTCGACACATTTAGTTTAACA